>OX632363.1:31417678-31512678 GCA_951751655.1 Ophion costatus
GCCTCTCGGGAGCACAATTTTGAAAATAATTCTCTATTCATCGCGAATGATATGATCACGATCGTGGTCCATTTGCAAAATTCTGAAGGATCACAGGTTTTGACAACAATGAGAGTTTGTTTCGCCGATCGAATTTCGAAACATTGTTATGATGATACAAAGTGTTGGAGAATTAAATTGAATTCATTATGTCGCGATCGTATTCACTCGATTTTTAGCCAAGTTCTATGAGTCGGGCGAACCCGTCGCTGTTTTGAAATCACCGTTGATCGAAGGGTACAGAAAATACAGAGGTGTAGTGCAGCGTGGAATTGCGAATTTTGTCATGCGGTCGCCGGAAGACCACATACGATTCTACGTTCCCAATGTGACTTTTTTTTCACCCAACACTGTTTTTGGACGATGAAACAACCCCCGAGTGTTACCCACAGCCACTCTTTCTATTGCGCTACTGTACCACGTAAGCAGGAGGGCACAGGGAAGCTGTGGAAAACCCGTGTCGGTACAGGCTTTTTTACTGAGTTTGTGAGGAGTCTTCGGGAATTCAGAAAAACTCCTTCGGTAGTCGGAAGACAGTGGACGACTAGCGGTCAGCACAACACACTCCCCTCTATTGATAGGATTTATATTGAAATTATATTTCAACATCTTAATCAATCATAAATTAAATTTTTTATTTTTACTAATTTTAATAATCGTATCGATTTTACGGCTTTTATGTTATATGAGAACTATCCTTTTATTAGCTTCATTGAATAAAACTATTGTAAGAATGAATTTATTTAGGGAAATTGACAATATCAATAATTTCAATTTTTATAAAATAATGTAATGCATTTCGTTCGCGATTATTATTTGCGATTTCGGGTAAAAAATCGAACGTTAAGATAAGAATAAACATTTATTTCGAAATCTCAAACAAGTAAACAAGAATTTAACCTTTTGATAAAGTCACAATTCATTCCTCATGAATAGGACCCATAATTCAAAAACTGTATGTTAATAAAAACATTAAATTTGCGAATAAATATTTTTATAATAAATTAATACATAAATTATTTTTGTAATGATCAGGAATAATAGGATCGGTTTATTAACTCGAATAGAATCGGGCAATCCAGGATATTTAATTAATAATGATCAACTATTACGTTCATGTCATTACATCTCGTTCATTTTGAAAATATATTTAATCTTTTGAAAACATATTAAGTATTGGCCCAGGCGAATCGCTGGACCTGCATACTTGTGTAAGGACATTCCGCAGCAATAATAGTCGTGATAGGGGCGCGGAAATTTTCGTATAAAAAATCAGGAAGATCCAGAGAGAGCGAGAGAGAGAGGGGAGAGAGAGCGAAAGAGAGAGAGAGAAAGAGAGAGAGAGAGAGAGAGAGAGAGAGAGAGAGAGAGAGAGAGAGAGAGAGAGAGAGAGAGAGAGAGAGAGAGAGAGAGAGAGAGAGAGAGAGAGAGAGAGAGAGAGAGAGAGAGAGAGAGAGAGAGAGAGAGAGAGAGAGAGAGAGAGAGAGAGAGAGAGAGAGAGAGAGAGACAGAGAGAGAGAGAGAGAGAGAGAGAGAGAGAGGGTGAAAGAGAGAGAGGAGCGGGGGAGGCCACGTTTCCGAAAGCCACACGAAAGCACACTCGCGAATGTCCACGTATCTGCGTGTGTATGAGAGAGTGTAATACCGACGAAAATAAATCACGTCGAAAAGCTTCGTCGTTGACGTCCGCGTAGGTACGTCGTCGTCGTCGCCGTCGACGCGGGCGTTCGTGCCGACGGCCGGGCACCGGGACACCCGAGCGTTTGCCCTCACTGCTATGCCTGACCCACATTTCCGTTTTAAATAACACGTACGTACACACGCCGTTATGAGTGTACATACTGTAGGGTTCACAAGCGGGAGAAAGCACCGGGGAGATGAGGATGCTGCGCGACGCGACGACATCACACATGTGCACATGTCCTCGTGGAGCCACCGCGTGCGAACGAATAGTTGTACCTTTTTCTCCGTTTTTTTTGCCTTCTCTCTGTATCGTTTTTTTTATCAACGTTGCGTTTCCACCCGTCCGAAAGAGCATGCGCACTAAATAAACAAATCGAAAGGGAGAAAAGGAGATGTTGACTGGAGGAAAAAAAAATTCCCTTCTCTGGTGCCGGAACGAAAAAATCTGCACTATTTACGAAGAAGAAAAGATCGTCGGAGCCTCGATTGATTGGAAATTCTTACGACTGTAACTCACGTTGTAGCACTTTCGGCAAAATCATAAAAGAAATTTTACGTAATTTTTTTGTTTTCAATAGTAGGACGTTGAAAAAGATGTCGATGTTTTCCAACAGATGACGTGACCAGAACCGCGTGGGTGTAGTTTAAGGCAGGATTCTACTTTGAAACCATGAAAAAAAACGCTATTTTCGTGAATTTTTTCTGAGAATACTATTAAAGATATCGATATGGGGTTTAAACTGTTCAATAAATACACTCTTTAAGTACATAAAAAAAAAAAATTTTATGTATTTTATTCATTTTTTGTACACGTAAAATATGTTTAAAGCCAACGCCTCGAAAAGCAGGTACCGTTGCCGTGGTCGTGAAATCTTCCCGACGGATGGTCTGAAACAAAAAAATCAAATAGTTTCATGTTCAGTATGTCTTCAGGAACCGACCTAACTAGAATATTTTATATACGTGCAAAATTAACAAAATGGCGGCTAAAATACGAGAAAAAAAATGCGTTTTTTGGGTCTTTTTTTGCAATAAAAAAATAGTTCTAATCAAAATTTTAAGTTGATTGTAGTTAGGTCGGTTGGTACATACATATAGAATATGTGTTCCAAATTTCATAAGGATCGGTTCAGTCCTTTTTGAGTTATCACGACCACGGTACTTGAAAATGTCGTTTCGAGAAAAACGCGTTTAAAGTTTTGGTGAGTCATAAATCGTAGAAAAAATTATCTTACCCTCAATCAGCGATGCCTGGGCCATATAATATGCCTTCGACGTGTTCCAGGTGGGTGATTTCATCCAATTTAGCCTTTCAAAGTTTCAAAGTAGAATCCTGCCTTAAGACGGAATGACACCTCATCGCGGTCGGTATGGTAGAACAGAATTATAGATACCCAAAAATCTCTGAAACGGCTCTTCAGATCCCGTCGAAACTTTGCCAAACGACGTCAAATAGATAGACAAACAGCTTCCAGCCCCTCAAATTTTTTGAATTTGAGAAAAAAAACGTAGACTGGCTTATCATGCGGAACTCGAGACCGAAAAGATGAAAAATCAGATGTTTGGCTAATGTCACGACTTAGAGAAAAGCTAGACCGCGTAGCCACATAAAAAACGAACAATTTGAGCTCTCAATCACTGCACTTCGTTGCATATCTTAGGAGAAAAGTGGTAATCTAGATTTGTCGTGTAATTGTTGATAATTGCGAGCAAATGTCGCCCGAACTTCGACGTGCTCAGTTCACGAGAATTCCGCGCGCGGCGCTCGCCTCGTGGTCTGCAGACGACGCGCATCGAGGCCCGTGGCAGCGCCAATAACGTCTCTCCACACCGTGGTGTAGACATGCACCGACACGCACGCACACATGCGTTGCGTAGCGTGTCGAGGCCCGTGGAAGGCGAGACGCAATGTCTCCGCGCGCGCGGCGACGAACGCGCGCGGTGACATCCGTCGGTGGGGCGCAGAAGCTCGATTGAGTTCTGCCCTACCGGTCGGAAGCCGGGGCCGCATCGAAGTTTCGCATCGGGTGTCATTCCGTCTTAAGATGGTAACGCAGCTGTAAAGAAGTATACTATAAGCAAGCTTGAAATTCAGTGTATGTCTTTTCGCCGACGTGTAAACAAGTTACTTTTCCATAGTTTTAAACATATCAAATTCCGTGCCAAAAAAGAGTATTTGGGAAAATTTTACTGCACTACTTCATTTAAAAAGAATAAGCAGCCTAAGCACACAGAATTTTTGTTAAAGCTTAAGGCGATCATGCTGTGTCTGAAACAACATGCAGAGATTCGTTTAGACGCTTCAAAAATAATTATTTTGATTTGTTGAATTGGATGCATTACTGTAAAATTAGGTTACTTTGAATAGATTTCGGAAATTTTTAGGTAACTTCTTTTTAACATAGTAAATTCCAACTTCTTTGGTCCAATAGAACAATGTGTCCTTTGACTATCAAATGTATAAGAAAGTCAAGCCGCACCACCCCCCGTCCCACAATTACACATATATATATATATATATGTTTTTTTTTTAATTGTGAATGTAACCTCGAGCGTGGGTTTTTTTTGACAAAGCATTGAAATGCAACTTATGTGAAAGATCAAGCGTTACTTTGACATCATTTTTAATTTATCCATTATACATGGAATTAAATGAAAAGCAACAATTTTTTACAATTCCATTGTCATCTTTAATAAGGAAACATTTTACATAAAAATGTCAAGTACTTAAGTTACCATTATAGGCAATCAATCAGTCTCATAATTATCATTGAGATCAAAATCATCTTGAGCAACATTACAATCAACTTTAGCAACATTGTAATAAACTTGGAGAACAAATTTGAGCGACAATGCAAAAAAAGTTAAAAAAGAATTAGTCTGTGTCCCGCACACCACCTGTTAAAGTGGCCCCAAAAACTGTCAATATAACCCCGGTTTACGGTACTTCGTGAAGACTGATGTCAAACGCTAACTGAACGTGCGGAATCATTAGGAGTTGATCGCACAACAGTTTCGAAACGTTTGAAAGCATTAGGAATGAGTTTTTTTTTAATAAAGCATTCATTTTCACGTTAAAATAGGGAGAACTTATTCAACATCGTATTACTTGGCAATGACGTTTCCAAAATATTTCTGCGGATATTTGGACCTGCAGAGGTAGCTTCAAGAAGTTGTGTTCAAAAAACGCGTAGTGAATACTCCTGAAAATAATCGACTGTGGTGGAAAGGCGGTCGGGGTTCGGCTCCAGTGGTCCTCCGAGTCAAAGTATTGGAAGAATGGAGGGTCGTCTATACTGGTACCGGTTTTCTACAGTTTCCCCGTACCCTCGGCAAATGCGGTACAGTGTAGCTCAAGGCAGTTCAGGTCGAGAAATTTGTAAAAATCGTTTTTTTGTTGTTGTATTTTCTTGAAGTATTCAACTCTCGAAAGTATGTCCTCAAAAGGAAATTTCTAAATTCCAAATATTCACGCCACGAAACAAGATGACAATAGGATCGGCTGGTCGCAGCTACGATTCAGAAGCTTCTAAAGAAGCTAGAATCGCTCGCAAGGAAGAACGAGCTTCAGAAAATCATCATTTAGAATCAGAAAAAATGAGAATATTTGTTCGATGATATATATAAAATATTCCCAAAGTTTGAAGAAATTCCATTGATTTGTTCCTTGTAAAAAAAAATCATAAAAATCACTACAAAAACGTACTCCCAAACTGGTTTCCCACCTCAATAAAATGTGATGTTTATTTAGAAAAGGTGTCGTTTGTGTAGCCAGATTTTCTGATCAACCTAATATATTCGAAAATGTTCATTCGAGTTTCCAAACGCTTTTCTGACTTATGATTTTCGTTGAAAGTCGAGATGAGCATAGGAAAAACGAAGAAAAACTATGGTCGAACTTTCGGTCAGGCTGCCATGGTGATAATTACTCGCTACCCCATGCAGTCCGGCTCATCTTCATCTTTAGAGTCCACGGTCCACATGTTGGTGCATACATAGGAATGGGTCTCTCGATCATATACAGGGTGTCCCAGAACGGAGGGTACTCCCTAAAATGGGGGAGGGGGGGTGAAATTCTGAGTCGATTGATATAAGTATGTATGAGTCTTAGACCAAGCCCTGAGTTATTATTAATTTTTAAAGGCGGGCCAATCAGGTGCGCACCGCTCCTACATCGGGTCATCGGGCGCCCGTGATTGGCCCGCCTTTAAAAATGAATAATAATTCAGGGGTTGACCTGAGACCCATACATGCTTATATCAATCGACTCGGATTTTCACCCCCAACCCCCCATTCCAGGGAACCCATTCAGTTCTTGAACACCCTGTATATATACACACGCGCATTATAATACCAACCCCTTGCGACCATGGTCATTTATATACCGGACATTGCACACGGGCCGCCCTTTCTTCTACTTTTTTCTCCTCCGTCGCTGGTACCTTTTTACAAGAGCTTAGATATATATTTTACCGCACTAACGAACCGACCAGCGTATTTCCCATCCCTTCCGTTACGGGGTGAGGGTGCACAGGGTATGTAGGTTGAGTCACGAGCTGCTGGTTTCATATGGAGCGGAAGGGGAGGGGGGTTGATACCGCTACACAAGTGCACGTGTGCGCGTGGACGTACATGTGAGTGCTATGTTAAAGGGCAGTGAGCTTGGGCGCCGAAGGGGGCCACAAAAAATAATGGACGTCATTACAGAGCGGGGATAATGGGCAAAGGAGTGAAGTGGTTTTCAAGCTCGCCCTCCGTTTCCTCGCGACTCATAGTGTATCGTTATAGTATACTAGAAGGGTGGACACGCGCCGAAGATTCGCATTCCCAATAACTCTCATACAGACGCGGCCCTTTATTTTGTCCAATTTTTGGTTTTCCCTTACGCCTTCGTGTTCTTCACGGCTCCTCGGGGGAACAAGCATACGACATTTTTCCAAGCCTTTGGTAACGGGTGAAGTATATTTAAGGGGCCTTCTCACTTTAAACGCTAAAAAGGGCTATTTTCATGATTTTTTTAATAGGCTTATGTTATAGATATCGATATAAAAGTTCATACACTTAATAAACATACTTTCGGAAAACATTTTTGAAAATTATTTATTTAAGTCACTATTTATAGAGGACAATGGTAGTTAAGAAAAAGTCCTAAAAAAATTGTTGGTCTGCGCTGTTGATGAAATCTCGGAGATGGATCATCCGAAACAAAAACATTGAACGGTTTTAGATTCAGTATGTTAATGGCTATAGCGCATATCACGCTATGATTTATGATATATGAAGAAATAACAAAATGGCGGTTATTTTTCGAAAAAGAAACAAAAAAGCGTTTTTTTCACCGCTTTTGGCGAAAAAAATAGTAAATATAAAAATTTAAACACTCCTTCATATGTGCTCCAGCTATAGTTGCAAAGAATATGTGGTTAACATTTTATAAGGATCGGTTCTCTAGTTTCGAAGATTTTATCAACAAGCCGTCGTAAAACGTTGTTTTGATGAAAACGCGTTTAAAGTTTGTTTGGGTTACATAAAAACGTTAAAATTTTTTTTTACATGTATTTCGGAAGTGTATTTATTAAGTGTAACAACTTTTATATCAATATCTATAAAATAAACCTATCAAAAAGCTTATGAAAATAGTTTTTTTTGGCGTCTAAAGTGATAAGACCCCTTAAGGCAGTGAAGAGCAAGTGGTAAAAAGTGTTTGAAGGGGTCTAGGAGACCAAGAAACAGGTCAATCAGTATTTTTTTTTTGATGAGAATATTGGGATTGCGGAGCCAGGATTTGACACACAATTCATACATAGTCGTGCGAGGTTTGGGCTTTTTAAAATTGTAAAATATTGAATAGCAATGGAGTTAATATTATTTAAACAAAGTGCCGGCGCTGCTGCACATCCGGTTAGTGTAGGTGGCTCGGGCAACTAGGATGATGAAAAAGGGAAAAAATGTGATTTTGGTATAATAATAGAGCACGCGTTCAACCAGATGTCTTTTTGGAATTATGAAAATGATGAAAATCGCAAGCTGCGGAAATAAAAGTTCGATTTTCTAAGAAAAAAAGTAACTTTGATAGTTTGTTATTAACAAATGAGAGAACAACATTTTTTTAGATACCCGATCATACGATAAAAAATATTAAAGACTATGCTCCGTCCGAATTTGAAGAACGAATAGATTCAAAAGAAAAAAAGGCAACTCGCAAGGGGCGGTTCACCGTAGCGCAGTTGGCAATCTGACCCTTCATAAAAATCGGCACAATTCGGTAAATTTTTTAAAATTTTACAAAATGTTTGCTGCAAATTAAAATTAAAACCCTAGGTTGTAGAAACGATGCATTGAAAGATCGAATTTAAATAGTTTTCAGCTTATACTCACCCCTTGAACTTAATTAGTTCAAGTGTCAGTTTCCAAACCAAAAATGTAGTAAAATCACGTGAAATCGTATGTTCTCGCGTACGTACGTTTTTATTTTCGAAAATTTCTGTTACCTCAACGAATTCTCGCCCCTCATATGAAAGATAAACGCGATATTGATTGCCCGTGCAACGGGTCATATTCCATTCGCATTTCAGCGCTGAAATTCGGCTTTTCATAGCCAGGAACTTTTAACGTGAAAAGCAATGCCGCTATGAGAGGAATTTTCATTCACTTTGTCGCTTTTTTCAGCGCTCCATTGTTTCATTCACATGAAACGATCCTTTTTAAACACTCTGGGCCAATTAAAAGCGATGCGTGTGGACTAAAAAAAGCAGAAGGAAAAAATAAATAAATATAGAGGAAAAATCACGAATGGCTCTATATACTCTCGCCGATATATATCCTTTCAAACAAAACGAAACGTCCGCGTCCGTTTGTTACATATTCGACGCAGCAGCATCAATGCAACCCGTACACGAAAAACCATTTTTTTTATATATATACTTCTCACATACCCTCCAAATACACTTCTATCGTATCATATCCCATTTCGAGCCTTCCCACATATTTTACAGTTCACGTACGAAAAAACTCCATTTTTTAAACATTCAAATTTTCACGGTATACCTCAAAATTTACAATGCTAAAAAAAATATCAAACCCCCACCAATTCCGTAAATGTAATTTCAAACTGGAATAAATAAATCAGAGGTACTTTCAAGGGACAGTTTGCGCCGGAAAATTATGAAATAATTTCGAGACTAGGTCGAGAATCGAAAGTGCTCGAATACAAAATGTCTTGCAGTGCAATCCATATTTGGACGTAATGTAAAAAAAATTCTATACCTTTGTCAGCGTAAATATTTTCTTACGCTTTTGAAAGAAGATCCAAACTACCGCACGGAGACTCAACGAGAATGTTGTGGCAACTGATTATTTTTTCAACGTACGTGTTCTAGTTCACACTAATTGTAAATTATCGAGCGGTTACTATGGCTCTTCCTTCATACTTTCGTGTTGTCCTTATCGACCGTACTATTCATTTATATATGTTACAACTAACTTTTCCTAGCGAAAACTAGAATTTATGTTTCGCAACTCAAACAAACCCAAACTTTGACCTTATTCCTAAACAGGTTGTAACTGATTAATTTATTTGAAACTAGTATTTCCTAGTGAAGACTAGATTGGGTTTTGTTCAACTTTCAACTAATGTTCAAATACATTTGTCAGCAAATTCCAACAAAGCGAACAAGCCCAAACAACCCCAAACTAACAAGCCGAAACAAATCCAAATCAACAAGCCCAAACAAACCGAAACAAACACAAATCAACTAGCCCAAACAAACTGAAACTAACAACCCGAAACAAGCCCAAGCAAATCCAAGTTAACAAGCCCAAATAGACAAAAACGAACAAGCCAAAACAAACCCAAACTAACAAGTCCACACTAACCCGAACTAACAAGCCTAAACAGACCTAACCATACACGAACTTTGACCTCATTTGTAAACAGTTTCAACTGTTGCATTTCGTTGTTACTAGGTTTGCCCAGTTAAGACGAGTTTGATTGGGTTTTGTTTAAGCTTAAACTAACATTCAAATTTATTTATCAGTAAATTCTACCATACCAAACTGGAATTGACAAGCCCAAACAAATCCAAGTACACAAGCCCAAACAAGCCCAAGCAGACCTAAGCAGCCTTAACCTCGTTTGGAAACAGTGTGAACTGTTTCATTACGTTGGTACTTGCTTTCTCCTGGTTAAGAGGAGTTTACCTGCCTACTGTTTACGTTTCAACAAACATTCGAATTTGTTTACCCGTCAATTCTACCAAAACACACCGAAACTAACAAGTCCAAACAAACCCAAATGAAGAAGCTCAAACAAACACAAACGGACCCAAACTAAAAAGTCGATGCAAACCCAAACTAACAGGCCCGAACTACCGGGTTGAATCAAACCCAAACACACCCAAACTTTGACTTAATTTGGAAAACGTTTTAACTGTTTAATTCAGCTAAAACTACTTTTTCCCAATGAAGACGAGTTTGTTTGGGTGTGTTTGGCTTTTCTTTGATTTTTAACCAGCATTTAAACTTATTTATCAGTAAACTCTAGCTTTTACTAGGGAAACCACGTTTGAACTTGAAATGAGTATTAACCGTGGCATATATGGGAAAAGTACACTTCGATACCGTTATATCCATTTTATGAAGACTGTTAGCCCATTCTTCCGTTTTCGATCCTTCAAATCCTTCGAAGGACCTTCATCAAAATTCGCTTGCATTTATGTAATTTTTACGCAATTGGCGAGTACGCAATGTCGAGTATGAGGTCAATGGGCTACTGTGAGGACAGGCCTCAAAACAGTATATCTTCAAAATCACCTTTCATATATATATATATATATATATATACACGTATGAAGGGTGCACGAGAGTGACTGTTGAAGCGCATGTAGCGTGGATTCAGGTACGCAGAGGGCCAAGCGGTCTGCTCGCCGCTGGTACGGTAAATTGCGTCCCATTTCTCACTAACTTTTTCAATTTATCGCGACTCGCGCGCCCTGGGCTAATTACGGCGAAATGACTTTTGCCATGCTCGCAGCCCCGCTCTCTTGAAGGCCGCAACGCGTCACTCAGTGTTCTCTCCTGCCCTTTCCATTTGGGGGCTCGAAGCTCCCAACGAAAGCACTCACCTACCAACTGTAATATCACGTACCTGTGTGTATGTGTGTGTGTGTGTGTGTGTGTGTACATATACAATAAAATTCTTCGCGATATGACACCCCTGTCGTTACGAGCCCGAGTGCCAATTTCGGAGCCCTTTTTTTTAACTCAAACTTCTGCACCCGACGTCCGTACGGTTTTTTGACATGGCTCCCCTCTGCACATAATGCTGCAAGACTGGACGACGACAACGTGTAACTGTACGACGCGTACACCTCGAACCCTCACCAAACGAGCAAGGTACCCTTTTTCGCACTTTTTTCGTCTCAACGACGGCTCCTCCACCCATGATTATCCGCTGTGTTTGCGGGCGAAAAAATTTTATCGCAAAAAAGTGCCTCGGCCTCGCTCGTTGGAAAATGTGTCCGTGTGTGTCCTCGTGATGTGGGGGCGTGTCGACGATAGCTGAGAAATTCAGAAACCGTGACAATTGGATTAAACGCAAAAAAACGATAAAGGTGTGAGGAGAGCGAGAGAGAGAGAGAGAGAGAGAGAGAGAGAGAGAGAGAGAGAGAGAGAGAGAGAGAGAGAGAGAGAGAGAGAGAGAGAGAGAGAGAGAGAGAGAGAGAGAGAGAGAGAGAGAGAGAGAGAGAGAGAGAGAGAGAGAGAGAAAGAGAGAGAGAGAGAGAGAGTGAGAGATGAAGAGGGAGGGAGAGAAAAAGGCGTAAATGTACGTCAACTACACGCGAGAGGGTTGAATAGCGAAAGGGGTAGCGGGTGTGATACTTTTTAAAGCCATTGAGTCTCCATTGCAGCTACCCCGCTATACTCTCAACGGACTTTTGATGGAAAATATTTCCTCTCGTATCGCCGGGTGAAAAAAATGTCACGTTCAACCCTCGCCGAAAGTTCGAATCTATCTATGTCTATACATAGGTGCACGTGTGTGGGGGTAGCTTTTTTACTGCTTTGCAGGAACGTGATGAAAATAGTGAAATAATAGAGGTGAGCTGCCGTGGAACAGAAAACGTCCAATGTCTGTTGCTTTTCTGTTATTTTTTTTCCCCACTAGAAAAACTAGCATACGTTTAATAGACGTGCTTCGAAACCACGTTGTATTCAAATTTTATTTCCGCTGCTCGGAAGGAAAAATCAACAATCAACTGGATCACAAATATGTTGGAACACCCCGTTGGTTGTGGCGTGCCTTTTGAATACCGAATTTTCACTACCACTATGTGTATGCATATATTTATATATGGACGTATATGTATATATAGACGTATATATTTATACGCATAGACACGAGCTTCATTTAAATAATTTGAAACGAAACTTAAATTGAATAGAATTCACAAAATTATCGAGTTATTTTTTCGCACCCTAGCCGTATAGTTATAATCATTATTCTATAACAGGCTCGCAGTCATGAGGCACTTAATAAAAAATGACACTCGATGTGCATGCATATTGCAGAAATCCTTAGATATTCATATACAGGGTGAGAATTGCACGGTGGCCATATGTTTTTTAAGGGTCTTACGCGGAAATTTTGAGAAAAGTGTTCTATCGTTTTTTTTCAAGTCATGTTCGAAAAAAATATGGGATATTTTAGTGACGAGTAGTATTCGCCAGGAAAAATTGAGCATAGTAGAAAAAAATGAATTTCTATTTTGAGTATAGCATAATGAAGATGATTAACTTCCGAGTTCGAAACACGACTGTAAAACGTTTATTGTCCATCTGATGATGGGGAAAAAATTATCGAAGAAGCATTCCAAATGGTATTGAAGTTTGCAGCGTTGGAATGCAACGAAAACATTTTTTTTCGTATTATCGGAATTGTTTGGCACATTGATGCTGCAAATATTATTGAAATATTTTTGAAGATCCTTGTTGGGCATCTGTAATCTAAACCTGCAATAAAAGAGTTTGAATAGTTATAAATTCCAGAAATTAAAAATAAAAGAGGGCTATCGTGGCATTTCAGCAATGCAAGCTTTAGTACCATCTTTTTAAAACGGATAAATGGAATTTTATTTCACGTAAAAAGAAATTTCCCGAGAGTTTCATATCCCGCTGTCGATTAGGTTCATTCTGCTGAACTCAAATTGGAATTTAGATTTTTTTCGAAATGTTTTCCTATACTCTATTTTTTCTGGCGAATACTGCTCATCACAAAAATACGCAATATTTTTTTTTCGATTGTGATTCGAAGAACCTATGAATGTCATTTCTTTTCGGTCGTGAAAAATCCGCGCCAGACCGGTAAAAATCCATGGCCACCTCATAATTGTCACCCTGTATATTTACATGAAAACTCGTGAATTAAATTGTTCGGGATTTTATTGTGTAATGTCAATTAATTAGGGTTTCCGATGGGCCGCTCGTCCAGGGATGAGTTTCGAATTTCGAATCTACGTGAACGAGCAAGCTCGGCATAAAATAATCGCTGATCCGGCGTATACGCAGCGGGAAAAAAAGTCTTTCCCTATCCGAGCAGATAATTGCTACGGGCGAATAATGTATCGTAAAATGTGAAATTGCACACAATGTACTGCGTGTATACGTTCGTCTACCGAATAGGGGGCATTCCGGTGATTGTCGATGCGGTTCGAATTTGGCGTTTGCCGAATATGAACTCACCTCGACCCTTATATTAATTTACACCTTTTTATGTGATTCTTTTTATGAGATTGAAATTTGCATCCTTTTTATGAGATTGAAATTTGCATCAACGGAATGCAATAAAAATGATTATGTTTCATTCGCCCGATTTTTTTTTTTGCATATCTCCGTTACGAAAATCGATCAATCATTTTTTAAGTTCGTCGATTAGATATATAGAATTGTAGACTGCGAAAAAAATATTTGTAAAATAATCAAATGGGTGAATAAAAAAATAACAAAGAATTTTCGTTGCATTTCAACGATGCAAACTTTAGGACCATTCCTTTATGGAATTTGTCGATTTTGTCACATTACATGGTCGGAAAACAAGAATTTTGGGATTTTTTTCTTGAATACTAATAAAGCAATCGAAACGAGGTTTGGAACGCTTATTTGACATATCCGTACGTATTGAAATCAATTTTTCATTTTCCATATAAATACAAAATGGCGGCCCTGTGGCCAGTAGAAAGAGAATGCCTTTTTAGGCCCTCCACGGGCGGACTCGTTGAAGACAGATAAGCACCTAGAACGCAAATTAATTCTTTTCCGCAATCCACATGAGTTTTGCTAGCGAAGTGCCCACGATTATAAGGAAATATTGATTTTTGTAGATTTGGCACCGTTTCGAAAAGAAAGTCGCATTCTCGACTAAAAAACAGCCCCAATTCGTTAATAAGAAAACCGTAATAATTAATCGATTGTAAAAATCGTTTATACTTCTCTATAAAATCTATCTAAGAAGCTGCACTTCGAATGTGAAGTCAATCGGTTAAAAATTGTATGAGTTACGAGCCCGCCCAATTTTGAAACCGTGGATTCAAGAAAAACGCGCTTAAATTTTTCTATTTTTCTTCGGAACCTATTTTTCATCGGCCCATATCATTCTTGGGATGTTTCTACATCATTGCAGCTAATTTAAAAAAAAAATGATTTTTTTCTATGAAAGGTATATAAGGCCTTAAGATTCACATAGCCAATGGCTTCTTCCTCGTAAATTGTTCTTTCCATTTTGGTAGTAACACGAAGAGCAAAAATTATCAATTTTTTATTATTTTCTTTTGTGTCGGAAGAATCATTTTACGCCCGTCGAGTAAAGTTTTGTATACGCGCAGTGTCAGCTACGTGAGTGGCGGAAAAATCGTGAGGTGGCCGAATAACGCGGACGTTTCGGGCATCGTTTTCAGAATGCCTTCAATGCCCAATATCCCGAGGCTGATCCACCCATATGTACGCACACACACACACACACACACACATATATATACATATATATATATATATATATATATATATGTGTGTGTGTGTGTGTGTGTGTGTGTATATATATATATATATATATATGGACAAAAAAATAATGATTAAACGCGTCAACGGTTGGAATCGACTACGTCACTCTCGGGCTGTCAGGCGAGTCAACAGTCGCTCGTGTCGACGGGACGAGAAAAATGCACGCATCGGCAAACACAATCAGAGAAATAAAATGAAAATGGAGAGTTCTAATAAAATTCATATAAATCCTGATGCATCACTTCAAATAGCCGGACTATTTTCTCCTATGTACATCCGCTCAACATTTTTATTCGCGTATATGTAGTCTCTTATTGGAAACACGAAAATTGTAGCGGGAGTAACTGATCGATCAGACTCCGAGTACCAAATAGCAACAAACAAAAACGTAGGAAAAAATCGATCGGTTGTTTTATTGCAGCGTTATTAAAGTGGTTAAAAAGTATCGAGAACAGAAAAATATCGAGATATGCCGACAGGAGCGGACGCGCAGCTTCGACGATCTTGCGCGTTGTGGAGTATTGGCCTGGACCGACACTCGAATGGGTGACCGCGTGGGTGGCCGTTTCGCCGACTACTCTACCAAAATTTGTTACGAAAGCGAAAGTAAAAGCTGTACGTAGAGCTTTTACGAAAAATTATAAATTCGGTGGAAATTCAGCCGCCTGTATTGGTTTTCCGCAGTTTCCCTATGCCCTCGTAAAAATGGGATGCAACTGTGCATTAGGAAGCAAGACATCAATCCGATGCACCGTTTATCGTCATTGTAACACAAATGAATAAAATCAAACGAAGGACTCGGTGCAGCTTGTTTTTACTCCATGTCTGCCGGAATACCGTCCGCGCCACCCCCCCCCCCCCCCCCCATTGGGATTTATCCGCGTAGCCTGACAATGACAGGGGCAGCGACTGAAAGGAGCGACGTGACGGGTTGTGCAACGTTTTTCCTCGTGAATTTTATTCACGCAAAAGGAGCGAAAAAAGCACCCTATGTTAATAAAAAGCGGATGTGAATTTGGCTCGGCTTTTGGCACTCGTACACGTGGGCAGGATAATTTTTTTTTTCTCTCACCCCCTCTCCTGTGCCGGGCGTTATCGCCGAAAGGACGGAAATGGAGCTGGGAAAAGAACGATCGCGCCGACACAGTTATATAACACTATCGCTTAATATTTCCCGAGAGATGATCGTGGAAGGGCCGCAGAATTATATAAATATATCACCCGCACGCTTCCCAGAATCGCGGTAGAGTTGACCAAGTTTCAACGAGGAGAGACACAAAAGCCTCGAAGACATTTGGCAGGCAGCGAAAAAGGATTTACAGTGAAATATCCTCGGCTCTCCTTGCAAGCTTGGTCTCTGACCTTTTTTCGATCTGCCTCTCTCTCTCTCTCTCTCTCTCTCTCTCTCTCTCTCTCTCTCTCTCTCTCTCTTTCTTTCTCTCTCGCCTTCTTTCATCTTGGCGAGAATAACCGTAGCACTTTTAACCGAGAATGGAATACTCGGATATTCTGTATCTCACTTTAAATGTTGGTCCATTTTCTCCTATATACTCCCACATACATCCGCGAAAGCTTTTCTTCCGAGCTTTATATTCGGTATACCGTCAATATTCTCATTCCCATACCTATATGCACTCCCTTATCCGAATCACGAAATTGCAACACGCCATAAAGTTATCGACCAGCACTGCCTCGCACTGGCTGTTCCTGAGGGCGCGAACAAATTTCAATTTAACTTTCGGAAAAACATATCAAGATGAACAACATTGAGATACCCTTACTTTACGCCCCCGGCCAAAAAATCAACTCACAGTGAACCTAAATAATCGACGTGGATTTAGTTGGACAATTGTTTGAAAAACGTTTGGATTTTTTTTTAATTGAAAAAAGGGATATCGATTTCAGCGTTTGCAAGGTGTACTGTATTTGAATCCAAAATGATTTAAAAATCGCATTGAATTGCTCAATCTTTGGATTTTCGATTATTCGGCTAGTGAAACCCAAAAAATTGCTGAAATATGTTGAGCTTTTGAGGGCTTAGCCTAGATGAAATTTTCGAAAGTATCGATTTTTGGTTTTTGGAGGATTCTCAAAAATGAACGGTTCAAAAATATTCTGTGAAAAGTTCAAGTCGATCCGTTTGAAATGGAGATGGTTATGGGCGTTTAAAGGTACCGCGAAATTTAAACGCGTTTTTCGCAAAATGACCTCTTTTAAATCGGTGATCACGATATCGTAAAAATTGCCGCACCGGGTCGACTTCAAATTTTCCAATCTCCGCTTACTCCTCAACAAGCAGTGCTTGAACGAAGGAATTTTTATTATGCATCATTTTTATATCACCGGAAATGGAGGTTTTTCATAAAAAAATTGATACTCTCACATTGGACTGCAGGCATTTTTTTTTTTCAAATATCAATATTTTATTGAATTCACTGTCCGAACACTACATAATTTTATGAAAAAACTAAACGCGTTTGATTTTTTGTATCGGATGACTGTAGGCATCTACCACATTTATACATATTCTTCAATATGATAATTCTAAGAGATACTCTAAACCATCCTCTTAACTGCAAAAAAATAATTGAAACCCTACACGCGTTTTTCCAGAAAGAATTTCCGAATATTCCTTTTTTTTCCGGCCTCGAGCTACGTTTAACCCGTTGATAATAATATTCTTGTGTCAGGTATGTATAGCTTTAATTATAATTTTAGAGTACATATTTTGCATAATTATATCGTCTTTGATCCAAAACCACTGGTTTGACAACGAGGGGTTTTAAAAAGGATTTTTTTTAACGCTGGACACTTTACTTCTATTGTCTGAAGGAAAAATAGAAAAGAAACTCTCAAGCTCAAAATACCTCAATGTTATTCGGACTCACGTATATTCAGCCTTCAATCTGAGAATCGAAAATATTTCACAATAAATATAAATCAATTGAATCTCCTCGCACTAGCGATTTCGCCAGCATTCTTTGTTATACGAAATTCCAACGTCCGAGTGCCACTCTTTTCTCCAGTATCGAAGTGTAAAAAAAATATCGAAAACCTGCACACGTTTTCCCGGAAAAAATCGTGAAAATTCCTCTCTGTTCTGTCCACGAGTTAGGTACGAGCGATTGATTTTTTTTTTTCAAATATTGAAGCCATTAGCTAAAAGAGGTTTCTACTTTATTGGGCCAAAGAATGTTCAATTTTTCACTAATTTTTTCATACGAAACATATTAAATATAGAATGTTGAAATTTGATATATTTACTAAGCGGTCTTTATTGAACATGATAATATCTTTTAGTTTCTTCGCTTGCGAAAGTCCTAAGTCCCGAACCGGAGATTCGAAGCAAAAAGAAATCAAACGTATTTTTACTTTGTACTATATTGTGTACAAGTCGAACTAGAATCATGAAAAACAATATATATATATATATATATATATATATATATATATTAAGCAATCGAAGGGCAAGTTTAGTTTTCTACAAAAAATCTTTGCAGTTTTTTGTTCATAAAATAAAAAGGTTTGTATATTTCTGGATAATTCTAGTTCAAATAATAAAGAAGGTTACTGTACGCGTGCAAGCGCAATTTCACAACGATACTCATCTAGGGGACGAGCGCAAACTTGGAAAACCTAGCTTCGAGAAAAACGCGTTTGGAGTTAAGGGGTCTTCCTCCTTTAGGAGGAAGACCCCTTAAGGCCAAAGAAGGCTATTTTCATGAATTTTTGGACAGGTTTATATAATAGATTTTGATATAAAAGTTGTTGCACTTGATGAATACACTTTCGAAATACATTATATATTTTTTAAATATATTTGTGTAACCCAAACAAACTTTGAACGCGTTTTCCTTGAAACAACGTTTTTTGACAGCTTGTTGATAAAATCTTCGAAACTACTGAACCGATCCTTATGAAATGTTAAGCACATATTCCTTACAACTATAGCTGTAGCGCATATTAAGGATTAAAAAAAAATTACATTTACTTCGTTTTGCCAAAAACGGTGAAAAAACCACGTCTTTTTGTTTGTTTTTTTCGAAAAATGACCGCCATTTTGGAATTTTTGCATATATCAAAATTCGTCGATAAATAGTGGCATAAATAGGTAAAACAATGTTTTTATGTATTTATTAAGTGTAACAACATTTATATCAATGTCTATAATATAAACCTATAAAAAAAAATAATGAAAATACCCGTGTTTACCTTCTAAAGTGAGAAGACCCCTTTAAACTAAAATTCACGTGCGAATAAAATAAAAAGTTCCATATTTATCTGCTATGCCAGGACCATAGAGACCTTTCTCCTCATTCGCTCGTTCCGATACAGCAAAATCAATTTTTTTTCGCTCATCATAGTAGGAACCTCCCTTAAATTGAAATAATCGCTACATATACTAAGCATAACAGAACTGAAGCTTGCATCGTTGGAACGCAACGAAAATTCTTCGTGATTTTCTTTTGATTTTCTTTATTTCTTTATTTTTCTTACGATTATCCAAAATCTATTATTGCCGGTTTTGGTTACAGATTTTCAATGAGGATCCTCGAAAACGTTTCGGCAATTTCCGTAGTCTAAATGTGTCAAAGAAAAAAACAAATTGGCAATGTATTTTCGTTGCAGTTCAACGATGCAAACTTCGATACCATAAGTGTATAGGGAATCATGACGCAGCGGCCAGGATATCGTCTCCGTCAAGCCGCGTGTTTCGA
Organism: Ophion costatus; assembly: GCA_951751655.1. Taxonomy (NCBI): domain Eukaryota; kingdom Metazoa; phylum Arthropoda; class Insecta; order Hymenoptera; family Ichneumonidae; genus Ophion; species Ophion costatus. Next base: position 31,437,172 of record OX632363.1, read on the forward strand.
CTAGCGCCAGCCTGTCCCATAAGTGTGCGAAAGATTGGCGCAAGTTTCTCGCGGCAAACGGGAATTCGCGACGTGCCGATCGAAATTGATTTCAACTGGGGGATGAAGGGTAACGCGGGGATTGAAAGAGAGGAGAGAGAGAGAGAGAGAGAGAGAGAGAGAGAGAGAGAGAGAGAGAGATAAAGGGGAACTCGAGAAACGTGCTTCGTTCGAGTTACCACTCTCCGTCTTGAGGCGTGTATAGATCTCGGCCCGCAACGAGTAGAGCTTGCGAGTGTCTCGTCGCTTTTCACAAAAGGGTAGAATGGTTCCCCAAAGGCATTAACGTACTACGTGCCCCCACCTACGCCTTTTTATAATGCTCTCTCCCTCTCTCCCTCTCTCTCTCTCTCTCTCTCTCTCTCTCTCTCTCTCTCTCTCCCTCTTTCTCTCTCGCCCGATCTATACATCGAACTTTAGACTTTACAGCCCCAAGAGCCACTTTTATATCCGCCGAAAGTAAAGAAATTGATACGAGGCCTGTTGGCGAGGGGGGTGGGGTGTAGAGAGGAAAAGAAGTGAAACCTCGGAATCGAAGAAATAAAGGGGCAAGTGATATGGGTACAATTTATACTATAGAAGAAAGCTTGATAAGGAAATATATCCTGCGCGATTTCCTCACTTCTCGGTGTGCGCGCGACGTACGAGACGAAAAGACAGGAGAGAAAAACCGTGGCGAGAAGAGACAATAGACGAAAAGGAATCGCAAGGGTGCTGGAAAACGTTAGGCGCTCCGCCAGCAAGCCGGAACACGTCGAGATAGAGATCCGTTGACAAATCGCTTCGAATCAACGAGAAAAACTCAATTTCCGAGTCTATCGAGCCATCTATATATAGCTCCTTTTCATATATGACTACGTGATCCTCCTCACGTTTGTGTGCGTCCAACACCCGCATTTACGTACATCAATCTTTCCTTTGTCAAACGCGATCTCGAGCATTTTCACGTTTTGATTTAAATATGGGAATATTTTATTAAATTTTTTCCCACACCGATGAACGCTCGATTTATTTTCGATTTCTCATGGAGAAAAGTTTCGCTTTCGTGTTTTCGATATGCTGTAAGGCCTTAGGCCACAGTAACGGGTATAAAATCATACACGAATTCAACCATTTTTTTTCGTATGAAAAAGTGATTCACTCATAAAATTAATTACACATCTATTTAGTATGAATATCAATCTGTTGGAAAATGTATATATTGTTTTCGATGTACAAAATGGCCATTCAGCATCCACAATTTTTTACCGAGGACAAAAAACAAAATTTCTCGTTAATCTACATTAGAATACTTAAAGAAGTACGTACGGAATTTAAAAATATTGTTTTATTCAGTTGTTGGTATTTGAACTTAAGAAATGAATTTTCAGTGAAAAATTTCGTTATAACTGCTTATAAACTGCTCATAAAAAAGTTTTCGATTACGCAGAAATTCCGTACGTACTTCTCTGCGAAATGCAATTAGGAAAATAACTTTTAAATTTGAAGTAAATCGAGTAAAAATTGTGGAAGTTATTTGTCACGCCAATTGGGAAAAAGCTGTTTTGAGAAGTTTCGAGTAGTCGGCTCTTATGTACATTAAAAAAAATATATATTTATTTTCTAAAAGCTTGATATTCATACTAAAGAGATGTGTAATTCATTTTATGAGTGAATCACTTTTTCATACGAAGAAAATTGTTAAATTCGCACATGATTTTATACTCGTTACTGTGGCCTAAGATCTTAATGGTATGGAAAATGTTCCGAAACGAAAAATTAGATGTAGAAATTGTGTCTCTTTAGATGTGTTTGCCTGTGCAGGATTTTTTTTATACACGAATTTTTGCCGACTAATACTACATCGATTTATTATATAGATCTATTTGTTTATAAATATAAAATGATAAAGTGATAAAGTTATTGAGACTATAATTTTTTAAAATATAATCATATACTAAATATAATCGTAATAATAATAATACTAATATGATTAAAATTATAAATTGAAAGTAAACACTTTTTATGTAAATATAAAATTCATAAAATATCTACCAATGAAGTTAATATTTTATGAATCTAGTCACAATAAGTGAAGCGCTTCAAATAAATCCCTTGACGCCATAAATATTCCGAAATTTTACATAAATAGAGTATTGCATTAGAAATGCCGTGATTTAATTTCGCAAACATCGGTGGAAAGTTCCATCTTTTAGACAGGTTCAATTTTATACGAAAATATCACGATGTAACTAAGCTTATAAAGCAATTGAATAAGTATTTGCACACAAGTAGGCTCTTATCGAAGAAATGTAGCAATTTAATTTGGCGAGAATAAGGTCAGAAGTATGAATGTTAAGTGTGTTTTAATTTTTTTACGAACTTCAACCCGACAGCGAAATAATAAAAATGAAATCATATCATTTAAAAATAAAATTCATTTTTATTGTTCAATATCAATAAGAATTTTTTTTTAAATCCAATCAACGTTAATATGCGAAATAATGCTTATCATAATAAAAAAAATTCAATTTAATTGTATATAATTATTGTGAGACATTCAATTCATTTGTATTATACAAATAAGTTTTATTCAAACAAAAATTCTTATCAATCTTATTATTTACAAAGTAAATATAATATATAATTAAACATACTTAAATAAAGTAAATATATACCGATAGAAAGTAAATTTTTTTAAATGAAAACTTCGAATCAATTTTATTACACAAAATAAGTTTTATTTAATGGAAAATTCAACGCAATTTCTCGATTCCTGAAAAGTCGTGCAACTTAGAAACTTGACATTTGGTTTCCTATGTATTTATTTCAGTCTCACAGCTAACCATATGAGCAATTGTTTTTCCTTACGATTAAAATTCACACTTACAAGTATAGCTTTGTGTAAAAAAACTTACGCATACCGTCAGGATTGCTTGCTAAGTAATTAAATACGAAAGTGATGTCCAAATGTCGAGCTTGAACAATTTTTTGTTTCATTTGGTTTTACACGTGGGGAGAGTTTCGAAATGTATCTATGTAAGGTGTTCCAATTAAGGCGAGTCAGCTCTCGGTATTAAATATAACAATTGTCCCGCCGAGACGACGCGAGAGCTTTCGTCGTTCCCCTGCACTCCTCATGTTATGGGACTGTAAGCAACGCACACGGATGTTTATGAGGCATAATTAAGATCCAAGTTGCCCGAGGGACCAGACGTTTACTCAGAAGTTCTTGTTGCGTGCACGCATACTCACACACGCGTATTAAACACTAAGTTCTCAGGTTACTCAGGTACTGCACATTTTACTGAACATTATGCAAACCGCGTCTCGACAAACTCGAGCGACAACTTCATCATGCGAAATTGCCATGTGCTTGGAGACTACTTATAAAAAAAAATCGTTTTCTTGTCTTCCGTCCGAAATTAGTATTAAATTAACATCTCCTTTTCTGCGGATTTTCTCGACAATCATACGAATAATAATAGTAATAATAAAAATAATAATAATGTACGGATATCAAGTGATATTGATGAACAGCAGCGTTGGTATGTGCCAATACTCGGATGGGTGGCCTGGGTCAATACTGAAATTGGCATTTTATAAGTCATTGACTTTTGTCACAATCAATTTTCTCCGGATATCAATTTCTCAAATTCTCGCGGATTTATTTATTTATTTATATAATCATTTATCATAAGAAATTGGTAGGAAATATGAAATATTGTTTATGCTTTTTTTGGGGTTCTTTTTCCAACAAAATATAAATTAGAACGTAAAAATGAAATCGTAATAAGTCCTAACACACTAGATTGATTTTTACTCCGGACTTATGACTATTCGACTTGACTTTTTAATGTATATTTTGTAGGAAAAAAATGCGTATAATGATGATATTTAAAACTGCCACTGTCAATATTAGCCCAGAAGTAGAAATCAATTGTAGTAGACATTGGAGTAAAAATCAAATAATGGATATTGACGATTGTCAGTATCAATCTTCTTCGGAATCGATTTTAGTAGAAATTGGAGTAGAAATTTTAGAATTAGTATTGACGATTGTCAATATAAAGAAATCAATATAAAAATGATATTGACGATTCTCAATATCAATTTTCTCCGGAGTGGGAACCAATTTCGTGTACTGAGTGTTATAAGGATAGAATTCTTACGTTTTCATTTATATATTGTAAGGGGAAAGAAGCCAAGAAAAACACGAAAACAGCATTCCATATTTGTTGCCACGTCTTTCGCGGATTAATGAACAAATCCGATTAATAAATCCGCAGAGGAACTGAAACAAATTCGAAATAAGATTTTCGCGTAAGAAGGATGCTGAATTCGAGGGGCAAAATAAGGATTGGCTTGAGTGACAGGGTCTTGCGGTGGATTTACCTCTACCCGAGACTAGTGGAACATACAGGACAGACCGGAAATTGAATATCCTGTATAATTCTGTACCTATAAATACCCGTTTATTCGTACGTACATAAAATCGATCATTGTCGACATAACATTATCACCAATAAGAGGGGAGTATTCAAGTCGTACAGTTATTGGAGTAGCTCAACCACCATTGCGGTGATCGTGGTTTTTCTGCTCACGTATCCAACTAAACCCGTTGGAAAACTGAAATTCGATATATTAGATATAATAGATATTGTAAAAAATAAGAAAATCAATCTTCACCGTGTAGTTAAAGGACTACATTACAAGAAAGTTTCAATTTCCGATTGAAAATGGCCAGACCGACGTAATAGCAACCACAGACTTAGCAACGTCGCGAGTAACAGCTGATGCGTTTGGCGAACATAACCTAACTTTGTTTTGAAATTAATTTGAATAGAAGCCGCCACAAAATATGCAAACACCAATTTATGGAGTTTTGTCATTTATCACGTATCAATAATATGTATAATTATATTCTGCCAATCGTGTTAATTTCGCTGAGGTAATTCAAGCCTATTTTAATAGGTTTCCGGCTGATTTTTTTTGTCCTTTCAGTCCGTTTTTATGGTGGATATATTAATATTATTATTACGAAGATTACTACCGAGTCGCTGACAGTCTAATTTTTCAGCTTTTATTTGTTCACGTGCAACGAATTCATCATTTACCAAAACATTTGGTACACTATAATCGATAATACGAATAATCAACATGAGAAAATATCAATCATAGCAACTGTCGGTAAAATAAATGTAGACTCTTTTTTGACCCCGTGGAAGTGATCGTACCTGCTTAAGTAAGTAAAATTGTTTTTAATTATTCCGTCTACTGCTAAATTTTTTGCGAGTTTCATGTTTTACATTGTGGTGATATTAATTTGTAAAAGTAATGGTTCTCTTGTATTTCTTGAATAGTTCACGAACAGTGCTTTGTCACAACGTCAAGATTTCGCATGTATTGTTTCACCTTGTTTACATTTTGTATGTGGCCATCTCTCCCGGGAGATTAGGAAGGATGGCCACGTACAGCCAAGTATTCGCGTAATTAATTTTTTCTACGATTGTTTTGGATGCCTAATAAGTACAAGAGAAAAGCAATTGCTCTACGAGGGAACTGGACTCAAGAATAATAAAAATCAGCTATTAGTGCTGTGAAAAATGATGCATTGTCGGTTCGTGCGGCCCGCTAGGATCTACGAAATACCTAGGAAGACCTTAGAAAGACGATATAAGAACAATGACAAAAAATGTTGCGGAGAAAATGATTATGAAGCTCGTCTCATCAAAGACTGCCTTCAGTGGACAGCGTGTCAACTTTGGGTGCACAAAAATTATACTGATTTCGACAATATGTGTTCTAAATGTGGCCAAAAGAAAAAAATTAAGAATTAAAAATTATGAATTAAAATATTATTATGAAGAAAAATTATAATTAGAATTATAAATAATATTATGCAGAAAAATTAGAATTATGAATTAAACCATAAAACCAAAGAGAAAACCGAGAGCATGATGCTCGGTAACTGGCCATCTCACACCCCTGTGGTCATCATACCCGGATACTCCGGGACAGATAGCCGATCGTGATTTCAAAAAAGTGATTTTATGGTTGATCCGATAGGAGTTTGTTTTGATGTCGTAAACGACCTCAAAGTTAAATGTTCCAAGTTTAATTACAAATGAAGATAAGTCGAAAAACTTCCGTACTCTTGCTTTGACGGGTCCTTGAAAAAACCGTGGCCAACTACCTCGGACTTACCCTGTTCGAAAAGAATACCCTGACGATTACGAATGGTTGGGTTTGACGAAAGATGAAAAGGGAAGAAGAAAAAGGGAAAAGTTTCGACCGATACTCGTGGGTAACTCGACGCTATTTATCTCACCATTACCATCAACATCCATGCGAGAGTACGTGACCGTCTCGATTTTTCTTCTTTTTTCCAACCCTCGACGAATCCATGCAGATCTTTCACCAGAGAGTCAGGGCTGGAAGGAGAGAGAGAGAGAGCACTCACCCCTAACGTTGTCCTCATACCCTTGAGTCTTTTCCTCGCATTACCATCTCTCTTTTACTCCCCCGATTTTCATTCATCCCTCCTCCCTTTGTTCTCCCCTCCTCTCTCGGCGGCATCTCGTACTTTTTGTCATTCTGTCGTCGCTGCTCCCGACACGGCGCTGTACGTGAAACGAATTTGTAATCGACGATACACTACTGCGCGGCCATCGCTATAGACCGATATAGCGCTTCCGTCACTGTGACGTTGCGCTGCCGGCTACCTCGGCCCTGACCCTCTCCCTTTTTTTCCGTCTTTTTTCGCCTCACACAACCCTCCTATGTATTTGAACTTCTCTCGTGTTCGTGCGTGGGCGTGTGTCCCAGGGAAATAGATTTCAGGACGAGAAGAAAAAATCCGAAGTGTGTTCCAACGACGAATGATTTATTCCCGATTTCCCCTTTATTTATCGTATATTGGCTTCGCACAGCTGGCCGAATTTCAGCAGATTTTGCGGTAAAAAATAAGATTGAAATTCTCCGAGGATCGCCTTACTTGGCTCAATGATCCATCAATTTTTTCTGCCGTATATTCCTCGGTCGCAACGTTCTATCCTTCGGTGGAAGTCTACGAGGCACCTCGTCGGGGCTGCCTAAGCTTGGGGCCCGAAAGACTGGTCGATTGTTAATACTTTTTACCGATGGGAGTAGTGGGTTGGCCAGGTCGGGATTTTATACGCAATTGATACTTATTCTTGTCAAGTTTGAGTTTTTTTGTTGTCGAAAAATATTGATAATCAGGGGAGTTATTATTATTTAAACAAAGCAGCGACGTTGTTGCATGACCCATCGGCGTGGATGGTTCTGGCAAATGGAGGAATCGGAAATAAAAAAAATTCTTTTCGTGTTATAATTGAACTTTCGTATGGCTGGATAGTTTTTTGATATTCTGGACATTGCGAAAATGGTGAATTGTGGGGGAAAAACGTTGACAAAAGTTTCGACCAGAAAAACAACTTTAGTAACTTATTGTTAATAAATGGATGAACGTACAGAGGTATCATCCTCACGCGATGGAGAATGTTATACACCATGCTCATTTTCCTAACCTAATGTTGCCAAAAACTTGAGGGTGGACACCACTGTGACGGGTCGGAAAATTGTCATTTTTCCTAATATTTTTTAACTACCAGATCATTTATTTCGGATTTGGAGAAGAGGTTTGTTATGAAGAATACATTGGACCTATTGAGTTTAAAATATTGTTTCGAAAAATAAAAAATTAATAACGTTACTGAGGTACAAAAGTGCTTCTTCATAAAATATGTGGTCCTACAGCCGGATCGATAACTCCACAGTGATTAAGCTGAAAAATGAAAATAAAAAAGTTTTATTATCTATGTAAATGTAGTTATCGTTGTACGTAGCGGTTTTTCGAGAAAAAAGTCACAAAATAGCTGGTTAAGAAAACGCGTAATTATGGCGATGTTTTTACTTATATGCGTGGGCGTAAAAAATACCAAATAAAAAACGACCACGTACAACGCTAGGTATTTCAATTACGGAATTTGGAATCGACCATCTATTGCTAGCGTTATAATTCTAGCCAGGTCGAGAAAAGTCGTTTCTAGAAAAGAGCGATTCAAAGTTTTAGTACACGTAAATCGTCGCGCTACCTGCTCTCACTAAATCGACTTAGTCGATTTTCAATATTTTAACTCGAATTTTTTTCCACCCCTTCTTGTATATGTATACTTCGAAAAAATACGAAAAAAAATCAATTTATTTATCTCACACAGTGGTGTTCCGTCTTAAGGGACCCAAGGCCTTTTCATAAAACTCCAATGCTGCAAACTTGAATATCACCATGTGTTGTTCATTTTGAAAAAGAGATAAAAATATTATTCTCGCAATTTGGCTCAGGTAAAAATAATTCCACTCTCCAGTAGACTTTTCGTACGTAGGGGGCAGCGTTACGTGAAAGCGCGTGAGTTTTCTGCATAAGTTGCTCCGCATATAAGAAGCAACAAATCTGCCTGCACGCTATAAGTTTACGGACACTAAAACTCAAAACCCCGCGAACGTCTCGCGCTTAGCATAGATATGAATTTCATGCGATCCTCTCGTCTCCCTTTCCCTTCGTGTTCCCTGCTAACGCGGGAATCTTCAGCATCCCCTTGACGTTCTTCATTCTTCTCGTGCTCTCTCTCTCTCTCTCTCTCTCTCTCTTCCTCTTTTCCTCTCTTCCTCTCTTCCTCTCTTCCTCTCTTCCTCTCTCCCTCTCTCTCTCTCTCGACGTCATCTATCCACAAAAACCTCGCCACATCGTCCTCTCAGCATCCTTCGAAGCGTCACACCAAGACAGTGAGAGGGTGAAATTCTTCACGTACGAAAACGAGTGCGCACTCGAGGGTTGAAGTACCCTCCCTACTAAATCCCATACAGTTGCGAGCACACAAATATATTACTGCATACGCCACGTATATGAAGAATTTCACATCAAAACGACCCTCCTTCCGCGCCCCTTGCCATTTTATAGAATTTTTTATGCCACACTGTTTCGAGTCTCAAGGAACCTCAGTTCGTTTAAACGATATTTCAGGCTGAATCATTTATTTGATGCTGTCTTTTTTTCGTCAGGAGCCAGTTATTGACTTTTTGTCTCCCAGAGCAGATGATCGTTAGATATGCGGACTAATATTTGGCATGAGCACGAACGAAACGTCGTTAAAATTCATTTCCTTATTCACTGAAATCATTATCGTATTTGAATTTTGTACAAAATAGCGTTTTTATTGAAATTTGTCACAAAAGAATAAATGTTTTAGTTTTTTTTGGGAAATATGTAATGTGTATGACATGTCTATTTTCTATATATATATATACTGGGACACCCTGTATACCTGCACAGGGTGTCCCGGAACTAAATGCAGTCCCTGAAATGGGGGTTTGGGGGGCGGGAAATTCTGAGTCGATTGATATAAGCATGTGTGGGTCTCAGATCAACCCTTGAATTATTATTGATTTTTAAAGGCGGGCCAATTAGGTGCGCACCGCACCTACATCGGCTGCACCTGATTGGCCCGCCTTTAAAAATTAATAATAATTTAAGGGTTGATCTGAGACCCACACATGCTTATATCAATCGACTCAGAATTTCATTCCCAACCCCCCATTTCAGGGAACGCATTCAGTTCTGCGACACCCTGTATATATACCGGGTGAGCCTCTCGAAAGTAGATGCGCGAAAACTTCGACAAAAATTGATTTCAGACGAAAAGCCTGAAACGAAATTTGAAGGCTTCTTCAAGATCTACATTTTGCCTGATATAGAACTACGCTTAGTTCTCCGCCTTCGATTTTGTTTAAACTCACATATGTGATAAAGCATCGAAAACTAGTACAGACGTATTTTTTTTATTGGTCGTAAAACGGTTTCAACGGGTAAAACAACCCCTCAAAGAAAATCGCGACAAGGGGTGATTTTGCAGTTTCACCCACAAATAGTCCACCGATCTGAATCAAATAAACAACAATATTCGTCTAATGTAAACCGATGAAAAGTCTACTAAATAAGTATTGACATAAATATTATGGGGTGACATCCTTTCTTTCAGGGGGCGGTGTCCCCCTTAAATCTTTCTTCCGCCGATAAAAAATGAGTGTAATACTTTTCAATGCTTTACCACATGCATCATTTAAAAAGTCGAAGGTGGACGCTTAAGTGATGTTCCTTGTCAGTTTTTTTCTTTGGTAGACGTGCCGAACAGTTTTGAAGTTCAACCCCACTTTAACGAGATAGAAATCCCTTTTTTTAGAATCCTTCTTCCCTTTCTTTTCTGAAACACAAATCGATAATCTGCCATGACTCTAGGATGATTTTATGGTGTTAAAGTTTACATCGTTGGCACAAAACAAAAGTCTTTTTTTACATTTTATCTTTCACATTTTTATTATTATAGAAAATTATTTGATAGATTTATGTTGTAAATCGCTAAATGATTTTTTTTTAATCATTCAAGGGTTTTTGTCGACAAAATTTGTCAAAAGAAATTAAAGGAATTCGAAAATTCTAATTTCCATCGCATTCCAACGATACGAGCGTCTAATTCATATGATTTTGGCATATGAGCAACTGACTAAAAAGAATTAGCTCGAGGCGGGCAATGAACTTGGTATTTTCGGAAGCGAATCATAATTTTCATTTATCAAGGAATTCAAAATGTTTTTCAATTAACTGCATACCATTTTTTAATACGATTTCTCAACTCGTTTCGAAACACTCGAAAATACTCGTTTTCGAGGGTCTTCTTTCCGGTGAATCACCCTGTACATATGTTATATCGTTTCCCGCGTTGTGAAATACACAATTGTGTGAAAATGTCGAGGAGTGTCCGCGGCCTTGTGTGAATTCGCGAGCCGCGCTTCAACCCCTTGTCCTCTTGTGCCTATTTCTTCTCACCCGCACTACCCCCCGTTCGCCAATTCCTCCACGCGAGCAAACTGCGGACTCGAGAAACCGACGTTGACGAGCCGTTTCTCCCTCGCATTTATAAAATAATTGTATTTTCCCTTCCATCGTATGACCTATTTGCGAATTATACAGAGTCTCTCAAATGTGAGTGGCATGAAAAGGAAAAAATCCTGAGGTTTTCTAGTTTTCTTTGTCTTCGAGGACTCGCGAAAAGCACGAGGTCGAAGTTTGCATCGTTCGAATGCAACGAAAGTTATTATTGTTCAGCTGCTCGAATTTCTTTTGGCAAATTCTCGTTACGAAAATCCCTCACTAGTTCTCGAAGTCGCTTATTCAGAGACCTAGAATTAGAACCTATAAAAAAGATTGTGTAATACAATAAAAATTCTAACTTGTATTTTTATTTTCCTATTTTTATTATGATGAAAAATCATGTCGCGATTGTAGATCTTCAAATAAAGATGCTGAAAATTTGTCAGTGATTTCTGAAGCTTGGGTCTGCCGAAAGGAATTTGGACAATTGAGAAAAGAAGTAATTTTTATTGCAATCCAGCGATGCAATCTTCAACATTGTATTTTTTTATGATATTGATGATTGTATCGTTCGAACGCAACGAGAGTTCAGTAGTTTTATCTTTTTTCGACCAATTTGGGCTACGAAGAACACTCAAATGTTTTTTTTTTTGACGATTCTTATAAATAATCTGAAGCCCTAATTTGCAGGTTTTGAATGACGCACATGGGATATTTCTGCTAATTTGGCGGATAAAAATTGAATTCCGTAAATTTGCCCCAGGTGAGAAAAACTGCTGCCTGAGGATGTTGAATAGACACTAAACAATGGGGACGACCCCTTCCATTACCCACCTGGGACGATTCATACTATATATATAATACATAACAATCGACGATTTATAATATACATACAGAAAATATTATTGGTCGCCTAATTAGATCAAATGTCCTTAACATAACAGCCCATAAATCTGCCAATTTTGACCCGATTGCGTTGAAATTTTCAGAGAACATTTATAAGATGAAATACTGTCAAAGTATACAAATTTTGAAAAAAAACTGCTTTTTCGACTTTAATGCTAGACGTATCCCCTTAATTGAAGGGATATCTGATCCATGCCGCACCGCTCCCACGTATCGGAGATATTTCTACAGGCTGATTCAAAAAAGGTAGTGTGCATTGATCCAACTCGCTGGGTTCCGATCGTTTTCTCAGTTTAGCCAAATGGACTTTACCATAGTACATGTGACCATTCCCATCAACGGAAGTGCCCAAGTCGTCGTGCAAAAACGCGAGAAAATGAAATCTCCGAGAGTTCTGACTCGGTGGGCCGTCATCAATGTGTGAATCAGCCTGTAGTCAAGTGTACTCGATACGATCGCATGTACACTGTGGTAAACGAACACTCGCTGACTCGCGTTTGTTCGCAATAGTATGTATGTACATTAGGCGAGAGAAGGGTGTATCGCCATCTTTCGGATGACGTGATGTTGCCAATAGCCGCAACCAGGTGACGCACGGAGTAATTAACGTCAGCTCGAATCACTCGGTAGTAGGACAATGTGCGAAACATGCGGCAAGCGTTCTCTCTCCACGCGATATTCGATTTCCAAAATAAACAATTTCCAACAACAACATAAAACTCGACAAAAATTTCGAAAAATTCGAAAAATCGATTATTTCTCCATTTTTGACCGTAGAGTTGCCCCAAGACGAACCAATATTGCCATTGCTCTTTGAAATTTCCATAATTATATATCGCGTTGCCAAAGAAGGGCAAACAAGTGGTGAATCGCAAAAAAGTGGCCTGACGGGTGCACGACTCGTACTACTGGAATCCCTCGGCACGTTTATTGCGCGAATGAACCCTGCGGTGGCACAGTTATTGCAATCAACAGTCATAACGATACGGGCCAACTTTTGTTGACTGCGAGCGAAGAATAAGTTACTCGTCTGGGGACAGATTCGCTTCAGCAAACTTGCCACCTGTCCAAACAGAGATTGCAAAGACACAAGACTTCGTCGTGATATCATTCCCGAAATGTGAACGTGGTATATACTCTACGTAGGTATAAAAAGAAACGCTCCGATGAGCTCGAATACGAGCGCCAAATTCACGTACTCCACGATATGCTCGGCATTTGGACAAAATCTGTCAGAAAATGTGACGCAACGAAAATTCCGGATTTTAATCTTTTTTTTGCATTTTCATTATCCAAAATCTCATTATGCGAATTTGGCCTCCAAAATTCTTATAAGCATCGTAAAAGAATATGTGAGTTCTTCTTGTAGCCCAAATTTGTCGAACATAATCGGACCACTGAACTTTCGATGCGTTCCAACGATGCAAACTTCAATATCATCAAAAAGTAAGAGGCTGAAGCTTGCTTCGTTGGAACAAAAATTCGGATGTTTTTTCTTTCATTTTCTTCATCATCCAAAATCTGAACCTGCAAATTTGGCCTTCAGATCTTTTAAAAAGTACGTCAGAAAAACGTTTAAGTGATCTTTGTAGCGCTATTTTTTGAATAAAAAATGGGACTACAAAACTGTCGTTGCGTTCCAACGATGCAAACTTCAATATCATAAAAAAATACGAGGTTGGAGATTGCATCGTTGGATTGCAACGAAAATTCTTTGTAATTTTTTTATTTTTTCACTTGCTTTATCATCCAAAATCGCATCCCGCGAATTTTGCCTCCAAAGTTCTTATTAGGATTGTAAAAAAAACATCTGAGTTTTCCTCGTAGCCCAAATCTGTCGAAGAAAAACGGTCTACTGAACTTTCGTTGTGTTCCAACGATACAAACTTCGACAACATAAAAAAATACGAGGCTGAAGCTTGCATCGTTGAAACGCAACGAAAATATTGGTTTTTCAAAAATGTATTCATTTTCTTCATTGTCGAAAATATTAACCTGCGAATTTAGGCTACACATTATTTATAAGAATCGTAAAAGAAAAAAGAACCTACTCCAGAACTTTCGTTGCGCTCCAACGATGCATACTGCAATGTCATAAAAAAATACGAGGTTGCAGATTGCATTGTTGGATTGCAACGAAAATTCTTTTAAATTTTCTTATTTCTTCATCATCCAACATCTTATCCTGCAGATTTGAGGTTCACATTTCTTATGAGAAACGTAAAAAAAACATTCGAGTGCTTGTTCATCGTCTAAAATTTTATGATGATCTTTGTAGGCCTAATTTTTTAATAAAAAATGGGACTACCAAACTGTCGTTGCGTTCCAACGATGCAAACTTCAATATCATCAAAAAATACAATGTCGAAGATTGCATCGTTGGATTGCAATAAAAATAACTTCTTTTCTCAATTGCCCAAATTCGTTTCAGCAGACTCAAGCTTCGAAAATCACTGACCCATTTTCAGCATCTTCATTGGAACATCTACATTCAAAAAATAATTCATCATAATAAAAGTAGGAAGATAAAAATATAAGAAAGAATTTTTATTGCATTCCAACGCTACGAACTTCAACCCCATCAAAAATTACGTTTCAATTCCTAGACACGACAAAATATCGACTACCTTTATGCATAGAAGATGATTAGTAATAAATAATTGAACTACGAACAACTATTATTAGAACCAAAATGGCGACGGGAATTCGATTCGAGTGCTTATTATAAATCGAATCGATAAGATGCTCATTGTAACTTGTGTAATGCGCACGAGTCCTTGGATCGGCCTCGAAGTCGTCATCGATTCTCTGTAGTGCGCCTCTCACGAATCTTACCACATACCTACACGTGATGAATACAGAACCCGTTGTATGTATGAAACGTTGACTACGAGCACTTCTGGCTGTTTCAAGGACACGCCTCGAATTCTTTATCAACCGAATCATTAAGGCCTTAGGCCACAGTACCGAGTATAAAATTATGTGCGCATGTAACAATTTTTTTTTCGTATGAAAAAGTGATTCACTCATGAAATTAATTACACATCTATTTAGTATGAATATCAATCTATTAGAAATAATTTTCTTTTTTACGATGTACAAAATGGCCGACTACTCGAAACTTCTCGAACCAGCTTTTTTCCAATTGGCGTGTCAAACAACTTTCACTCGCTTTAGTTCAAATTTGAACGTTATGTTCCTAATTGCATTTCGCAGAGAAGTACGTACAGAATTTCTGGTTAATCGAAAACTTTTCATTTTATGAGCAGTTATAACGAAATCTTTCACTGAAAATTCATTTCTTAAGTTCAAATACCTACAACTTTTGAATAAAACAATATTTTTTAAATTCCGTACGTACTTCTACGGAATACCTAGTACGTACTTTTTAAATTCCGTACGTACTAGGTATTCTAATGTAGATATACGAGAATTTTTGTTTTTTGTTCTAGGTAGAAAATTGTGGATGCTAAATGTCACGCCACGGAGCGCAAAAAAAAAGATAACAAAAGAAAATATTAGTAGTCGGGCATTTTGTACATCGAGAGAAAAAAAAATTTCTACGAGCTTGATATTCATACTAAATAGATGTGTAATTAATTTTATAGGTGAATCACTTTTTCATACGAAAAAAAATGGTTAAATTCGCACATGATTTTACACTCGTTACTGTGGCCTAAGGCCTTGAATGGGGATAGCAACGTCCTCAAAATGAGCTTTACACAGATATACACACATATGCACACGTAGGCAAACACATATACCGACGAATCAACATACCTGTGTGTTATGTAGGTGAGCCGTAAATAAAACGGCATTGTTACTGAATCTCCTGCGTCATTCACGTGTATAATTACATTCACCTGTTAACGTCATTCCTATATTTACGCGCTCCGTTTCTTCACGATTCTCTCGATCGTTCCGCGCGGGAGATGGGAAAATCGTCTGGGAAAGTATTGTTATTCCGCGCAATGCTGGATACGCGTCCGAGTACCTCGTTGTACGCGGCTGTAATCATTGGAAAATAAACAATCGCTATGCGAAAGAGAGGGGGCCGGGGGAAATCGGCTCGCAGCAACGGCTAATTTACGGACGTTCTCTTTTTTATTTATTTTTTATTTTTTCATTCAACTGGCTACGGTTCGAATTAATTCGGAATGAAAATACAGCATTGTAGGATCCCACGAGCATTCGTACGAGAATTTGCTCGGCTTAAAATTTCGAACGTGCTTTTCGGGCGGATCGCTTATCGCATCCGGAATTAATCTACTAAAAGCCTACCGATCGTGCCGCACTCTTCGCTTTATGCAGATGAGAACATTTAGAAGCCCGGCGAGTAAAGACGACGAGACTGAAACATAATTATTTTGCACTTGCAGATGCACCATCCGATCCAGATGAAACCAGCGGACAGCGAGAATCGTAACGGTGAGTATTTCCATTGTATATCGCACATTTTTCCATCGCGCGGATCGCTACGATAAAAATCAGTGCGGCTAATACGATCAAATAAAGTCCGAAAATCCCTAAGGGAGAACACCACTTTGACGGGCTGAAAAAAATTGTTTTTTTTTCCACATTTTTGTGAAATTGAAGCTTGCATCGTTCGAATGCAACGATTTTTTTTATCGCAGGTTTTTTTAACAGACCGAAGCTATAGAAATATTCTTTTTCAAGGTCCTTCTTAATTATAGAGCTACAATTATCGAGGTATATTTTGAATAACAATAAAAATGGAGGAAAAAGAAATAAAAAGCATTTTCGTTGCATACCAATGATCCAAACACGCCACCATACATTTTTTCCACTAGATTATTTCTTTGGGATTCGGAAAAAAGTTACGCTATTAAGCGTACATTGAACTTGGTTAGTGTACATTTTTATGCAAAAAGAGAAAAAATTAACGGCGTTATTGAGGTATAGAGACTCTGTATAAAAAATGTGGTCCAACGGCCGGATCGATAACTTTGGTCTGACAATTTGGTCTGAAAAATAAAAAGGTTTTCTAGTCTATATAAATGTAGCTCTCGTGATACGATACGTTTTTCCAGAAAAAAATAGTCACAAAATAGCGAGTGTTAAAAAAAAGTGTACTTTGGCACATTTTCCCTTATATTCGGGGACTCAAAAAAGACTAAATTTAAAAAAAATGTCTAGGTACAATGATAGCGACTTACGTTTTTTTATATAAATTGAAAATTGGACATTTATAGATAGAGTTATGATTTCGGCCAGGTCGAAAAAAGTCCTTTCGGTAAAAACGCGATTGAATTTTTTTGGATATACGTGGTAAATCGTTGCGCTACCTGCTCTCACCAAATCGCCTGTCTCTTGGTCAATTTTCAATAATTCGACTTAATTTTTTTTCTACGTTATCTTGTATATGTATACTTAGAGAAAATAAAAACAACATACTTTTTTACCCGTCACAGTGGTGTCCCGCCCTAATGCAATCTCTTGACACGCCTTATTGCGAGACATTTTTTCGAATTCTAAGGTTCAGTATATTGAGTATATTTTTATTTCAGTATATTTAGTAAATTATATTATATTCAGTATATTAGTTCTAATATATATTTTCCAAGTTTTAAAGTTGTAGTATACGTAAATCGTTGCGCTTGGCCAATTTTCAATATTTCAACTTGAACATTTTTCCACATACTCTTGAATTTGCATAATTTGAGAAAGAATAACTTGATTTTTTTTACTCGTCACAGTGGTGTCCCGCCCTTGAGCTCGACGGATGAGTTTACTCGGGTTTATCCATTGAATATATTCCTTGTATATCACCAAAAAAACACATACACACAATCGACGAAAAAACTGCTATTGGAATTTGCATCGTTGGTATAAACTGATTGTTTTTTCTTCCCGTATTGCCCATATTTTCCCTTAGCCCGTCTAAGCTACAAAAATCACTGAACCATTCTTTGAAGATCGCTACTAGGCTTCCACGACTTAACATGAAAAAAAGGACAGTATAAAAATTGACAGTATAACGGTATTAATAGTGATACGGTAATACAATATAATTATAGTAATAGTAATAACAGTATAGTAAATATAAATATAACAGTATCAAAAATGACAGTATAACAGTATAGGACAGTGTGAAAAATAACGAGATGAAAAAAACAAAAAAGATTGTTCGTTGCATTTCAACGATGCAAACTTCAACGCCATAAAAAACATTGAGCAATGATTCCCGAGTGCTACTTTGACCCGAAAGATGTTTCAAATGCACGATGAGTTTTATTGGCCAATAATTCGAGTACTCGGCTAACGCTTGGAACGAAAATGTATCAGTGAACAATTTCGAAAGTGGATTTTCCTGCTGGACCAATAAAATGATTGAATTACTAGGTTCACGTATGCTCGGGCACAAGCTCGGGCGCAATCTATGCATGCACGACTCTCCACCCGGCCATACATGTATATCGATTTTACATAAAATATCGATATATGTACCGCCGTATTTTGATATTCCTATTAATTCGGGGGGCTAGGGGAGGGGGGTATGGTAGTTTCGTGGATATAGGAAAGTTTATCAGCGATCTCTCGCCAGAGGCGAATCAAACTTTCCAACCTCACGTTCTGCTCTGCAAGTCCGAGCTGCATCGTAGTTTTACATCGACCCTTATTGCCCCCCGAGCTTATATTCCGAGTCCTAGCGAGTCGATCAAGAATTTCGATCGTTATCGAAAACTGTAACAGCATTGGTTGAACCCTATACACACATAAGGTGTATATGTATGGTGCACGTGTACGTAGGATGTGCACTGTGAACGCAAACAGGAAGGGTAAGGACCCTTACGGTCGAGGCGACAAGGCGTGGCTAGGGCGTACTGATCACACACGAGTCGTTCAATATCGAATCAGTGATGCCGGAAATGCCTTGTAAATTCTCCATTCTTTCCTATCAGTATATATCTATATATCAGCAAAACTCACAAGGGCCACTTAAGTGTCCGCCTTCGATTTTGTTGAAACTCATACATGTAATAATGCATTGAAAACTATTAGACACGTTTTTTTTATCGTCGTGAAAACGGTTTCAACGGAGAAACGACCTCCCGAAGAACCTGTCACCCCTTAATACCATTTTTTTATAATTATTCTAGTGAATTTTTTATTGCTTTACATTAGAAGAATTTTGGTTTTTGTTTCATTCGGATCGGTGTACTGCTTGTGGGTGAAATTGCCAAACCACCCCTCGACATGAGAAAGCTTTGAGGGGTGGTTTCCTCCCTTAAAACCGATCTCGCGCGGATAAAAAATATAAGTGTCTAATAGTTATCAATGCTTTATTAAATATATGAGTTTCAACAAAACTTATAAAACTCATAATACCTTCATATCACACCAACTTGAGTGATGTTTCTTGTTCGTTGGACTAAAAGGGTAGTGGGCTTTTATTATATCTCGTTCGAGCCTCGTCAATGAGAATGCAAAGTCATCGATATTTGGAATTTTCCTAGCGCATGGTCAGCTATTTGCGGTTGATCAACCGTTTTCACAATTATGAAGGATCGTGGACACGGTGTGATGCTTCGGCGACTTTATAGAGGCTCCGATAGTAACCCAACTGACGACTGAGAAGGAACATTACTCAGGACGAAATGTTACCATTTGATTCAATTCTATACAGTAAATTCTTTGTCATTAACTGAATGTACCCTTGAAATTTTAAATTGTTCGTCTACACCGTTTCTATAAAAATTTACAATTGAACAAAAAATATTTTTTGATATATAGGGCTCATGATGAGATGACATAGGGAGTACATTACAGCACTGCTGATGGAAATTGTCATAATTTACTGAGTGATTTGAGTGTTTTGCCATGACGTTTTAAACTTTTTTTCACCCTATTTCGTGCGCAAAACTGCCATTCAGCGATTAACGTAGGCATCAGATATTGAAAAGTATTTTTGCAATTGCAAATTTTAGAGAAACGGTGCAGAAGATCGCTTTAAAATTTGGAGAATGCATTCAGTATGTGACAGAGAATTTACTATATAAATTTGAATCAAATGTTAACATTCCGTCGAATGTCCCGAAACTTCTTAAGTATCAGCCTTTGATTTCGTTGGAACTCACTTATGTGATGAAACATGGAAAACAATTAGACACGTATTTTGTCTATCGGCGAAAAAACGTTTTTAAGGGTGGAAACCACTCTTCAAAGAAAGGCGTATCTCCCCTTAATTCAATTTTTTTGGTACTGCCGTAGTGGACTCTTCATCTCTTTACAATAGGAGATCTTGTTTGATTCATATCGGTGGACGGCTTGTGGGTGAAACTGCAAAAGCACCCCTTGACAAGCCACTCTTTGAAGGGTCCGTTCCCCCCTTAAAACCGTTTTTCCACCGATGAAAAAAAAAACGTGTTTTCCATACGTGTTTTCCATACTCTACCACATATATGAATTTCAACAAAATAGAAGGCGGACACAAATGATGTTCCTTGTCAGGCACGGGATTCCTCAGTTTCCCTGTGCCCTCGTGGGAATCGCAATCGAGTAGTGGATCAGAAAAAAGTGACTATGGGCCAAAGTCAGCTCTTCAAGGTCCGAGTGTGAACAAGGACATGAAATATTTTTCATTTTCCGCTGACACGGTTCCGAATTGTTTCTGACTTCTGCAATGATTGCGTTATCCAACGTTTCCTGTTTGATTATGCTTCCAATGACTCTAAAATGGAAAACCAGTTGAGTTTCTCATCATTTGTCATACCACCTGCATACTTTTGGAATTGACATCACCGATGCATATTTTCGCAAAATATTTCAATCCGGTACCGCACGATTTACAAAAGTATGACTTTGGTTACCGATGGTTTTCTGGAATCGTGCGTTGCGAATGAATCAATCGCACCTGGAATGTCTCGTATCCAGAACGTATAGTCTGGTTGCGGATGGAACTCTGACGATGAAGCCTTACAAGCGTTGGCTCGGTTTCGCGCTAATTAATTGGTTTAATCGACAGTGGTGGTTGGTACAACTTCCGGCGACCATCTCATATAGTGCAATTCCGTTCGGCTTTCCGAGAAACCTCGCGATCATATTGCCACCGACAATACACTAACAAAGCTGTTCCTGGACAGGATTGAATAAATAACAATGCAGCAGCGGTGAGCCGAATCCTGCGACCACTTCCGATGCATCGATTGTATCGAAATTACGTTTGCTTACAATGTTCAAATCGGTAATGGAATTTGAATTATTAGACAAATCAGAATAGTTCTTGATTTGATCAATGGTGTGTAACTTCCATTTAAAAGGGCGAAACACAAATTCAAGTGGTATACCGAAAAGGTTGAAGACCTCTTTTGAGAGCCAGTTTATTAGGTCTGCACAAGCTTGGGGCTTAAAAAACGAAGTAATTTTCAATATTTTTTTGATGAAAGAATTAGGATGACGAGGTCGAGATTTAACATGGAATGGATACGGAGTCTTGCCAAGCTTGAGTTATTTAAATTGAGAAATCATTTATGAACATTAAAATGCTTATTATTTTAACAAAGTGGCAACTAGGGTGATCTAAAATAAAAAATGAAAAATGCACGTTTGGCATAATAATACAACTGTCGTACGACCGGGCAGTTTCGATATTTTGTAAATTGCGAGAATGCCAAGCTGAAGAAAAAACGTTCGAGTTTCGACAGAAAAAAAAACTTTAATCTGTGTTATTAACAAATGGATAAATATATCTAGAAATCGTTCTGTGATACGATACAAAATGTTATAAACTATGCTCTATCAAAATTTGAAGGGCCTGGAGCTACTAGATGTTGAGCTACGACTTACGCCCTTTCATAAAACATATTTATTATTACCATTGACTAGTGTTAAATGTCGCTCAAATACGGCAACTTCGCGGGCATTGAGGTTGGCAGCAATGTCCTTTATTCGCCAGTCAACATTTTCAATCTTTGACCAATCCTTGATGGTTCAATACTGAATATATATGATGTCCTGTTATGGAAAGATGATCCTGCAATTCTTGATAGGTTCGAAACGTTTTCTTTTTAACCTTAAATGGTGAGGAAACTTTATGAAAAAAGATCTTATGCAGAATTTTCGTACAAACCAACTCGAACATCTGACTTTGATAGCCTACGCTGTAAAGAAATGTACTACGCATACCGCGCCGATTACTTTAAAAAGTTGCTCAGTTATTGTCGATTCATATAATTTGTAGAAATGGCATACGAAAAAGCAAAAGCGGATTTTTTTTTAAGGCCTTAGGCCACAGTAACGGGTATAAAACCATGTGCGAATTTAACATTTTTTTTTTCGTATGAAAAAGTGATGCACTCATAAAATTAATTACACATCTATTTAGTATGAATATCAAGCTGTTACAAAAAATATATTTTTTTTCGATGTACTAAATGGCACACTACTAATATTTTCTTTTGTTACCTTTTTTTAGGCGCTCTGCGGCGTGACATTTAGCATCCACAATTTTTTACCTAGAACAAAAAACAAAAATTCTCGTCAATCTATATTAGAATACCTAGAGAAGTACCTACGGAATTAAAAAAATATTGTTTTATTTAACAGTTGTAGGTATTTGAACTTAAGAAATGAATTTTCAGTGAAAAATTTCGTTATAACTGCTCATAAAATGAAAAGTTTTCGATTAATCAGAAATTCCATACGCACTTCTCTGCGAAATGCAATTAGGAACATAACTTTTAAATTTGAAGTAAATCGAGTGAAAATTGTTGAAGTTATTTGTCACGCGAATTGGAAAAAAGCTGTTTCGAAAAGTTTCGAGTAGTCGGCCGTTTTGTACATGGAAAAAAAATTCTAACAGAATTCTAACAAAAATTGTTAAATTCACACATGATTTTATACCCGATACTGTGCCTTAAGGCCTTGAATACTGTAAAACCCAAAATATCGAAAACCGTGGAACTTTTACTGAACTGAAATTCCAGCATATAGTAGAACATGATCTGACCTATCGACAGTTGCAGGATTATCCATTCATAACAGGACACCCTGTATATGGTTTACGATGAGCAAGATGCGTTTTTTTCCTAAACCCTTACAAAGGTTTAGTTCACCTTAATCCTTCGTTATAAATTGTTTATGTTAGTGCTAAATAGCCAAAATAACTACATCACGTAGCGTGAACGTCTTGCCCATCTAACTGCGCGTAAAATTACATACACTGATGTATTTTTTATCTCTATTTTTTTCGTACAATTTTGTGTGTTGTGGTGAATAAAAATTCAAAAAAATCGTAAAGATTCAGTAAAGTTTGGACAATAACATATATATTTTTATGCATGTATTTCATTGTATTTTTTTTTGGTAAATCGAGTGTTATTGGTAACGCTTCAACCTCCTTAATATGCTCTTTTCGTCGTATAAATATTTTCGAACGAATTTGGACATTACGCAGACCGCTTCCATTTTTTATTCTCATTTCATAATCCGTGGCGATACATTGTTTCGTCAGGGAAAAAAACCCCAACATGCGTGAGAACGAAAGCGGAAAAAAAAATCTCAGCGAAAGATTGCATAAAATACGCATGACAGCGGCCGTCTCGTGAGATACGTAAAGAATTCTAATAGAATATTTACGTCGCACACGTGTGTGAACGCACACGCGTATACGCAGCAGAGCGAGGGGTGTCCGCAGTGCGGAATTTCCGCAGCCCCATTATTACGACTCGACGGGGGTGTGTGTGTCTTATTACAGTTTCTTCCTCGCTCTATTTCGTTTGCCCCTCATCTGTCGACCAACGCGCGCCTTCTCTCTCTCTCTCTCTCTCTCTCTCTCTCTCTCTCTCTCTCTCTCTCTCTCTCTCTCTCTCTCTCTCTCTCTCTCCCCCTCTCTCTCGTCAATTTTTTTATGTACCCCGGCACGATAAATAAACGAGTACACGACGCCGCAACTCAACGAAATGAGGCGAGCAAGTACATTAAACATTGTATATTTCGTAATAAACGACACAAAGCCAAACGACGAGGCGCCCGCAATTTATGCGGCGACGAAAAATGGGGTGGAAAAGAAAACCTGCCAGACTGCCCGATATTTCATAGAGAGGAAAAAATCTATAAAAATAAAAAGTCATTTATCCATCATTTCGAATTTTCAGGTATTTTTTCGGAAAATTCTTTTCAATTTCTTCGTATTCTTCATCATTGAAAATAATTCATTGGAAGCTTGGGCTGCAGATCTCTGATAAGGATCTCTAAAAGCATTTGAGTGATTTTCGTAGCCCCAATTCAATAACAAAAATTGGACTACTTCAATATCATCGTTTTCCACTCTTTCTCTTTCCCTCTCTCTCTCTCTCTCTCTCTCTCTCTCTCTCTCTCTCTCTCTCTCTCTCTCTCTCTCTCTCTCTCTCTCTCTCTCTCTCTCTCTCTCTCTCTCTCTCTCTCTCTCTCTCTCTCTCTCTCTCTCTCTCTCTCTCTCTCTCGCATACATTGGGGTTAATCTCCTAACCGAAGAATGAACTATACGAAGACGAAAGTGTCGTGTGTTTTTTTTACTCCGAAACGAAAACCAACCGGTACCGAAACGAAGGTTTTATTTATACACCTCTGACATTCTATTTATTTTGGCTGACAAGCCGAGCTCACACTCGTTCTCGGCCTGGCTGACTGACACCTTGTTCGTTTGTCTCCTACCTCTCCCCCCCCGGCTCTCCACCGAAATGTCAAAGGGTGTTATGCCCTCCGTTCATTACGTTGCTGACATCATTACCATTTGTCAATGGTAATAATGTTCACCACCATGTACTTCTCCCCACCGGATAATTCCGCAGGCCAATTACTAATTTTCAAAATGATTTTTTTTTAACCTTCCGCATATCGCCTCGCAGGCTTTTACGATTCCTACCCTTTGCTCACGTCACAATTGATACTTTCTGAATGCTTTTTTTTCGAGTTGCCGCAGCTCGCTGCCCGCAGCCGACCCCTCTTTCGCGATGCACTCTGTCGCACGAGGGCACAGGGAAACTGTGGAAAACCCGTGTCGATACACAAGCCAATATTTTACTGCATTTACGTTGCGTTGGCATTGGGAAAGCGATCACCCATCCTAGTGTCTTGCAAGTACTCTTCATAATTAATTCCTTGTTCACAATTGAGGGGAGAGAAACTTTTAGACGATGAAAAAATTGCTGATTTTCATGATTTTTTTTTTATGAAAGATTTCTTCACTATTTTTTAGACTAAGCATATGTTTTATTACTACTTTTGGCTGTTACATGGTATTTTTTAATTTTTTATTGGATTTTAGAAATCACGGAAGTATGGCAGATTATTCTAAACGGATTACGGCGGATGATGTCGGACGGCGTGACACGTAGCCTCGGCGGGATTGATGAAAAAAAAACCAACGAATATTTTTCTTTCACTAACCCTCATACGCAAAATATGAACCAATAAAACGTGAGAAATGTTGAGAATCAATGAAATGGCACACTGTGAAACAAAACGATTGAATATTCCGAAAAAAAATCGTTACATTTTGCAAT
Source organism: Ophion costatus (assembly GCA_951751655.1). Classification (NCBI taxonomy): domain Eukaryota; kingdom Metazoa; phylum Arthropoda; class Insecta; order Hymenoptera; family Ichneumonidae; genus Ophion; species Ophion costatus. The sequence continues at coordinate 31,462,549 of OX632363.1, forward strand.
CAAAAAATACTTTTTTCTCCCAAAAATATTTAGCGTCATATTTTCGACAATAACGATGGGTCGATCAGTTTATTAACTATACGTCATATCAGTTTTGAAAATGCAGTTTAGAAGGCCGTGCCATACCGCCGCCATTTTTAAAGATTAGGCAGGGAAACCTCTTACGCAATACGATTTTCTTAGTGATGTTCATGATTTTTTTTACAAGGAATAAATCAATAGCATTTATTCAAACTTTGGAAATATTTTATACATATTGTCCAAGAAATTTTTAAATTTGTTCGAAGCATTTCCACCGAAAATATGAAACCTGCCACTTATCGAAAGTCGCCACCAGACTTTACTGTTTGTGTACACTCTGCAGGCCACATTTTTCATCAGAATTTAATACGGTTTAAAGATTACTTTAAGAACATATTTTCCTTCTACATGAACCTAATTCTAACCAAAAAAATTGACAATTGCATTTTTCAGAAGTGTCTAAACAAAATGGTACAATTTTTGCCATTATTGTCTAACTTTTTTCTGCTATAAAAAATCTACTTTAAACTAACAATAAAATCAACAAACGCATTTAAAAAAATTTAATTGCTTTATTTGGAGATGATTAACCAAAAGGGTATAATTTTTGCCATTATTTTATAACATTTTTGGTATAAAAAATATACTTTAAACAATGATATCACCCCAAACTTAGGTCCATATAAAGCGTAATTATATAAAGAAACTATCACTTTATAAAATTATAGCTTAGAAACTTTTTGAGCTCGAGTGTACACAAATTGAAAGAAATAAATAAAAGTCGTTTCGAGAAAAACGCGTGTGAGAAAAAATAACCGAAAACAAAAAATTCAAGGCAGTACTGAATTATTCGTACTACTTTGGGAACATATCCTCGAATACATTTACTGACAATCTATGAAATTTAAAAAAAACGATTTTTAAGTCATCTAAACTGGTTTGCTGCCTTAAAAAAAACCATCGATTAAAATACCATGTAAAAATACCAATGGTGAGAAGAATCTTTCCTTAAAAGAAAAAAAAACATAAAGATCGACAAATGTTTTCTTCGCCCAAAGGTATCTTCCTCCTCAATTCGCACGACCACTTGGGTCCAATCGAGAGGAGGCGATCGATCCCTCGGTGCATTTCTTTTCGCACGTGACGCGGTCGATTTTCAGACGATTGCCGAACCCGAGACCAAAAATAGCACGAAGAAACGGAGCGACGTTCCAATCGGGAAGAAATGATATAAATAGTACGAGTTTCGAAGCAGACGAGAGTGTCAAAGTATCCGTTTTCCCTTCTTCGTTCTCGGTGCGTGGTGAAAAATGCGGCTCTCCCGTTTGATTCGATTTAAGGGACTCGCTCGCGAGAAGACGAGAGAGCGAAAAAAAAAATAGAGTCCGGACGACGTCGACGAAGCTGCGAGGCTCTTGGAGCATCGCGCGGGAATGGGAGGAAGCTGCGGGAAGAAAAAAGAGGGAAAGAAGGAAGAACAAAAAGTGAGGATTTAAGGTGGAAGGGTGGGGGCGTCGTAGAATTTGCAGCCACGAGGAAAAGGAGCCCTGGAGAAGCTCGATTATTTGTTCCGCTGTCCTTCTTCATGGCCCGGAGCTCGTGGTGGTGCGTTCACGCGACGATAACGTTTATCTTATCGACGTGGATGGGCTATAGAACGGAAACTCGCCAAATCGAAATAGTCGATGGCCCTTCGCAGGTAGAAAAAAAATAAACCCAACAGTTCCCACGAGATACGAGCACAGATACGTCATAACTTCACGAAGGTATAACGTGGAGCCTAGGCTCGCAAGATCCGACATTTTTTTCTCATAAGCATCTCGATCACTTATCTCTACGCAGAGGGTACTTAAATCGTAAAAAAATTAGGTACACATTTATTTTTTCAAGAAAAACTACGAAAGATAAATAAATAAAAATTCACACACATGTACATTCGTTATTATTTAGAAGAAGCTATTTTATACGACCATATAGAGTTAGCTGAGTAGACAACTGTAAGGTGGGTTGTAGGTAGGGCTGACGTGGGTTTTCAACCCTCAACGGGGTGAAAAATCGACAATTTTAGGGATTTTTTTCAAGGAAAACTACGAAAGATTAATCTATGAAAATTGACACACATGTACATGTGTTGTTGTATAGAAGAAATGATTTTATATAACAAAATAGAGTTAGCTGGTAGACTACTCTATTTGGTGGAAATTGCATGGAAACATTTTTTTTTAAATAATAAAACATTTTTTATATTTATAATTGTTTATAAACTTTCGTGTTGATGATGATTCGTCCAAATTTTATCAGTTTTCTGTTTATAAAGAAACGCTTTTCAACTTAGAATATTTATCTTATGGATGGTCATGTTTAAGGAAAATAGGTCCGCAAAGATCTTGACCCTAGTTGTATTAAAATTTCTTTAAATTTGCTCCTTGGAGCACTTGCACAATCTTTGAAAAAATTATTTCGACATCAAGGTGTCTAAAGTCTTGAGGAGGTAGCAGAGTATGGTACTACTTCGAATTTCGACCAAAAACGTTCACCACATACTTTCCAAACATGGCGTTGAAGTTTGCATTGTAGGAATGCAACGAAAATCAATTTTATTTAATTGATCAAATTTCTGTCGGCTGATTCAGGCTGTGAAAATCAATCAAACATTTTTACATATTCTTATCAGAGGATTACGACGTCAATTTGCAGAAAAAAAGCATTTTCGGTACTGATAAAAATAAAGAAATGGAAAATTGATGAAAAAATAGTCGTTCCATTCTAACTATACAAACTTCAAGGTCATTTCCACGCTTCAGTCTTCTAGAAAATCGATTTAAAAAATCGTTATATTTTCAACCCGATGAAATAGAAACTTGCCCGAACGTTGTAAAAAGTTCCAGTCTAATGATTTCAATTTTTTTTATAATTAGCTTCAAAAGTAACAATGATATTAGATCTCTCATCGCTGCAAAATATTTTCTCCTTATTTTCAATCACCTAACGTTTTCGTGGCGGACGTAGACTACAAAAATGACAAACATTTTTTACGATCCTCATCAGAGGTCTACAATCTAATTCTACATAAAATCTCTCTTCGTTGTCAATAAAAATGAACGACCAAAATAATAATAATCAACCTTGCCCTCCAATGATCAATTTCGACAACAAGCACCATCTTTCGCAATTAATCATTAGTCTACGAAATTCTGTAGCGAAAAAAATCATTGGTAATCATCCCTGGCTGGAAAAGCGATAAACTACGGTCCTTTTTTTCTATACGTATTTCGATTAATTCTCAATAAATTTTGGATTTCGTACTACATTCGTGTAACGTTCAATTTATTGCTTTTCCGGACATTACGTGATGAAGTTGTTTCGAACTTCCGTTTGGGGTCTTATTGTAACAACCTACATCGATGCATCATGTTTTATCGTAAGCCGAACGCATCTCGGATGCGTCGAACGATGTATATAGGGAGATAAGAAGGGCGTTCATAAATCAGAATATTCGAAAAGGCAAGGGAGCGGAAACGCAAACATTGAATTTTCAGCACCAAATAGAAAACATCACGAGCACGCACACACATACATGTTCCCCGGTACACAAAATACATATGGAGAATAAGTTTAAGCTCGCGCGTGACCTGGTGGGGAAAAGGCTCGCATATGCAACAAGAGGAGGAAGGATAGAGGCGCTCAGAATTCAAAGCAGATTGATGGGATAAGCCGTAGGAACTCTCCTGTTTATGCACGATGCTCTCATCCTCCATCCTTTTTTCCATTTCTCTCTCTCTCTCTCTCTCTCTCTCTCTCTCTCTCTCTCTCTCTCTCTCTCTCTTTCTTCCCTTCCATCGCATATAAAGTAAAATGCACGTGCATTTCTTTGTCCGTTGATGGAAGTTCCTCCGTCCTGTATACAAATAATGCGAGACTAAAAATTCCTCACCTACAAATGATGCTTTCCATCGGAAGTTTGTCCTGAGTGGAACTGTAGAATGTTGGGGTGACCGTGACTCATGAAGGAAGTAAACAAGACGTGCAGCATACGTAATTTTCCGTGCTGAGGAACCCTCTAGTTGGATGGGTGGCCGCTGAGTTTCTTGGCTGCCAAGTCAGAGGCAGTTCCACTGAGTTCCCGATGATAACGCGACTGATGTTCAATATGGCCTGTATCGACGGCGGTTTTCGGCAGTTTCCCTGTGCCCTGATGCAAACGCGGAGCAATCGAGTCTAACGTCGGATAAAAGTGTGGATCGAACCATAAAGAGCCGCTACGACGTACGAAGGAACCTTGTAAATGAATTGAAGTATCTTGACCCTAACCTCTCATCGCGTTCTAGCGGGAAATAATTCCAAAACAAATTGTTTTTTCCCTACGACCAATGCTCTCATGGAATATGCGAGCCGTCTTCCACCAGTAGGGCATCCAAATATGACGATCATAAAGGAGCCAAAAGAAGCAAATTCTTCCAAATGTTCTTTCTCTCCGGGCTATTACCAACTCGTATAACGGGGATATGGGCTGCTCAGTTTTTCTCTGTAGCTCGCGATCTTTTCGAGCCAAAGGAAAAAAGTTGATGTGGCCGATGAACTTCGGGACGGGAATATTGTGTACAGCCAGGATAGCTGGAGTTTCTGGAGGCCAGCCAAACATTTACGATTTACCTACCACTCATAGACGTCTGGGGGAGGGGGGGGGGAGAGAAAAGAACGGATGCCATCGTCCATTGTATGTGGAAAATTTTAGCCATATGCACATATGCACATGTACCATGTACCCCACGTGTATACCTATCCTGAAGACCACTGTGCCATTCTTTCTCATAAAAAACAGCAGCAGCCTCCACCAAGAGTTCGCGTCCTCATCGCGCATGCGGTAGACTCGTGACGAAATGAACCGAAACGCTTGGAGAACAACGTTCCAACAAAATGTTCTTCGATTTCTCACGAATGGACTCGTACACCTGGCACGTGGTGAGCTTCACGAACGCTCGTGCAGTCTGGCGTGCAAAATCGATTTCGTCAGATGATCCCATTACGGCATCTTCTTCCGGCGATATCATCCCCGTCCATTAGATAAACTTTATGGATCCGTGGCCTATGCCAACCAAGTGTCGCGATCGGATGATGATGATGATAATCTCGCGAAAGAGCCTCCCCCGCGATTCATCCACACGCCGTCACACTTGCCAAGTACATTTTTAAACGGAGTCACGCCGCGTTACATCACACCCTCGAGACGTTCGGGTGTCTATCGCCTGACCGAATTCAGCTGCACCGAAATGGCATTGGGAAGAGAAACAAGAAGGGACGTCGAGTTTATCCAAGTGCCGATCGTATCGACGGAACAATTCGTTTGGATCAATTCTTGCGTGAAATAGGTCTTCATAGCGATGAAGGGATCTTCGGAATGTGGAGAGTATACTTATGTAGTTTTTTATCTCTTTTTTCAGTATTTGTTGGAATTTTTTCGGATTTAAGGTGTAGGGGCCGGGAAAAGATCCTGAAAAATATTGGAGAGGTTTTGGTAGCCTCGATCGAGCAACAAAAATTAGAAGATGAAAAAGTGAATTTTGGGTGCAGTTCAATGATGTTGAAGTTTGCATAGGTGGAATGCAACGATTTTTTCGCTCATTTTCTGTTCTTTGTTTTGTGCTTATCCAAAATGGGCTTGGGCTTGGGCAAACCAAAAATGTTAATAAGTAAAAATAACTACTTTTGGTTGCATTCCAGCAATGCAAACTTCAACACCTTGCATTTCAAATATTCTAACGTCAAGGTCATTGTCTGAGACGATGTGATACAATTTTTTATTTACTAGAACATCAAAGCAGTGTACAGAACTTAACTGATTAGGGTAAAAAGCCTACGAGGTATTTCTTTAGCTCAAATTTACCGATTAAGGCTCGGGCAACTGAAAACGATTAATTTTCGTTGCATTTCGAGAATGCATCCCCTCAACGTTATTATTTTGCAATGACTTCCCTTCCAGAACCAAACCTTTCGTAGTATTCCAATGTTCTCCATTTGACAGAATCAAATTCCACAATCGATGCCCATGATCCTAATTGACTATAGCGTATTACGATATCATACCGAACACCCGCGTGCCGAAATTATTGTAACCGTTCAATTGGACGCCATACTCAAACGTCACACTCGTACATTGGATTCTTATCAGGATTTCATATTGGAATGTATGAATCTAATTTGAATGCTGAAGGTTTCCCACATTGTCGAACAGATTCCGATACCATTCTTGATAGATCCCATCGCATTATGTACGTTGAATTTTCTAAACAAAAAACAAAATATCAACAAAATAAGTGAATTTAAAAAAAAGTGTAAATCTCATCTTAAAAAGTATAAATCACCGAAAAAAATATATTTCAGGAGTCGATTTTGTAATTATTGTTTGTAATTAATTTCTTTGTAATTAATTTCACATATATCGTAAAATGTGGTTAGTTTGAACAGGTTTTGGAATTTTATTGTACGTAACTTTTTTCAACATCCTAAATTCCAACTTTTTGGCTCCAATAGAACAATGTTTCCTTTGGCTATCAAATGTATAAGAAACTCAAGCCCCACCTGTGCCAAAGCAACAGCGAGTGTGAGGATTTTTTGATAAGGTATTGAAGTGCAACTTATGTCAAAGATCAAGCATTAGTTTGACATTATTTTGATTAAAAAAATCTTATATTTTATCGTTATCGATGGTTTCGAATGAAAAACAACGATTTGGTACGACAAAATTGACATCTTTATTAAGGCTTTAGGCCACAGTAACGGGTATAAAATCATGTGCTAATTTAACAATTTTTTTTTCGTAAAAAAAATTGATTCACTCATAAAATGAATTACACATATATTCAGTATGAATATCAAGCTGTTGGAATTTTTTTTTTCGATGTACAAATTGGCCGTCTAATATTTTTTTTTGTTATCTTTTTTAGACACTCCGCGACGTGACATTTAGCATCCACAATTTTCTACCTAGAACAAAAAACAAAAATTCTCGCCAATCTACATTAGAATACCTAGAGAAGTACGTACGGAATTTAAAAAATATTGTTTTATTCATAAGTTGTAGGGATTTGAACTTAAGAAATGAATTTTCAGTGAAAAAATTCGTTATAACTGTTCATAAAATGAAAAGTTTTCGATTAATCAGAAATTCCGTACGTACTTCTCTGCGACATGCAATTAGGAACATAAGTTTTTAATTTGAAGTAAATCGAGTGAAAATTGTTGAAGTTATTTGTCACGCCAATTGGAAAAAGCTGTTTCGAGAAGTTTCAAGTCGACGGCCATTTTGTACTTCGAAAAAAAAAATATATTTTCTAACAGCTTGATATTCATACTAAATAGATGTGTAATTAATTTTAAGAGTGAACCACTTTTTCATACGGAAAAAAATTGTTAAATTCGCACATGGTTTATACCCGTTACTGTAGCCTAAGGCCTTAAGGAAACATTTGACATGAAAATATCAAGTACCTAGGGTACTATTTTAGGCACTTAATCAGTCTTATAATTATCATTGAGATCAAATCAACTTAAGCCACTATACGATCATCTTTAGCAACATTATAATGAACTTGAACAACAAACTTAAAACCCCACACTTTGGCGCCCTTGGCGTTATTGTGCTTCCATGTCCGCTTTCGGTACACGCGAATCTCCCTTAACTTTACACCATTCATGCGCTAAAGTAGGTGTGCAACTTTGTACATTTTTCGAATTTCAGGGTTCGGTTGATCTTGAAATATACTTAAAAGTATATTCTTGAAAAAAAAATATTCTTGAAAGTTTACACTACAAAAATATGCAAAAAAAAACGTTTTTTTGACGTTTCCAGAGACAGTTACCCCCTTAAAGTAGCCCCAAAAGCTGTCAAAGTTACCCTTAATGGCAATTTAACCCCGTTTTACGGCACTCTTTGGCTCTTCATCTCAGACGAATTTTCGCATCGCGACTATTAGGTTTTCCTATCGCATAAAAAAGTATCGAAGAATTTCGATGCGAAAGAACATTTCTGCGAGTCGGTGCAAACGCGGTGAATATATAGCGCGCTATGTGTACCACGTGTACAGACATGGTCGGGCACCGACCATGAATATACGTATGCTGGTGAACACGTATGTCATAAGGAAATCGAATTTCCCGTCGCTGACGTCGTCGTAGTCGTCATCGTCGTATAGTTGTCATCGTTACGGGCGGTTTAACGTGGATATACGGCCGGAAGAGAGGGCTCTCTGCGCGAGCACAGACCTAGAGACGGAGGGTTGGGAAAATGTGCAAAAGGGCTTTTCACGAGTTACGTACGAGCTTGCAAAGGCGTCGTGGAAGGCCGTGCGGTCTTTCGGGTCTCGACATTAGTAATACGGAGGAGAGCGACATTAGAATACGTGAGCGCACAGTGGAAACTCCGGTATGGACAATTTGCCCCCACGGTGTGAAAAATAAAATTCGACAGACGAGTAGGGGATGAAGGAAAGTGATTCGGCGATTAGCCATTGGAATTGATCCCTTCGTTGAAACACTTTTATTTTACCACGTTTTTGATACACTGCGTTAATTTGACCCGGATGTACTTCATTCACCTGCCATTAAGGCCTCAACCCACTTTAGGATTTTCCAAAATCATTTTTTTTTTGTCAAAAAGGTACCTTAGGACCTATAAAATAATATTCCAAAAGATGATAGGTGTGCGAAATCTCCAAGTACCCGATTTTCGAAGATTCTTGAAGATTAAAGGTATCGAAAAATTATTCATGTTGTGGCGTTTTACTAACTTTATACGCGTTTATCTCAAAACGACATTTTTTAAGGCCGGACTCATAACTCAAACAAATTTCAACCCTTTCACTTGAAATTTTAGATGTATATTTAGAATTACATTTTCTAAGGAACTACGTAGGGTTAAAAAAAAATTATATTGCATAGTTCCTTTTTTATAAACAATTTTCTGACAATTTTGTCATGGCATTTTATACTTTTTTGTTTTAGAAATGGGCCATTTTGACAAAAAACGACATATCAAAAAGATCCTACGTACTTCTATAGCTATTCTTATATATAATCGAAAAAGTTCAGTGTTTCATCATAACTCAAAAAAAGGAGCTGATGGTCCGGCCGTTGACCTTCCAGAAATAAAGGCATCAGCGGAAAAATGCTGCACAGTCGCCATTTTGACATGTATCGCTGTGAAAAAATAATTTTGTATAGTCAATTACATGTACAATTAAACCCCTATTTTATAATTTCTTCATATTTTATGGTTTCGCTGAAAAAAATTACAAAATATGCCTTTTTTGGGCTCTAGTGGCCTAAGGCCTTAACAACCCTTCGGGCAGCTTTTGTTGAAAAGGAAATTAGGGATACACTTTAAACATTTCCTAATATGTCTGTCTAATTCAAATTCGGAAAACATAAAATTAAATCGTTAAACAAAATATTGAATATTTTCAATTTTGCAACATTGAGCACACTAAGAATTTTACTAAAAAATACATCCTGATTGAAATGATCCAGTATGACAACGTAGGGTTAAGGATTCCTAAACGTTTAAGTTTGAATGCAACGAAAATTCTTTATCATTTCCTATTTTCACTATCACCCAAAATAATATTTTGCAGATTTGGGTTGTAGATCGCTGCATAAGGGTCCTGAAAAATTCTTACTTGATTTTCGTGACTTACAAGGAACATCACTTGAGGCTCCGCCATCGATTTTCTTGAAACTCGAACATGTGATAAAGCATTGAAAACCACTAGACACGTATTCTTTTTTAACCGTTGGAAAAACTGTTTAAAGGGTGTAAGCCACCCCTCAATGAAAGGCGTGTCACCCCTTCATTGAATTTTTCTTCAATACTTCTATAGTCGATTTTTCGTCGCTTCACTTTAGAAGAATTTTCGTTTTTGTTTTATTCAGATCGGTGGACTGCTCGTGGGTGGAACTGCAAAAGCACCCCTTGACACGTCTTCCTTTAACGGGTGGTTCTCCCTTCTAAAACAGTTTTTCCTCCGATAAAAAAATACGTGTCTAATAGTTTTCAATGCTCTATTACATATATGAATTTCAACCAAATCGAAGGGGACTCCTTGTTAGATCTGCTAAAAGCAATTTGGGAAGTTAAAAACAATTTCGTCGCATTAAGAGTATTGAGTTATTAGGAAATTGAATTTTTTTCTTCCCGATGATGCACTAATGGAATGGCTACTGTATAACTACACAAACTAATAAATACGCGCATTAGGCTCTTACGTGTAGGAAATTGTATCGAAGTTCAGGCTAGGTAGGCGATTACGAGAAATACCCAAGAGCACAAGTTGCCCGGACAGGTAATGCATTACAGTTTCTGCACCCCCACTCATATGGACGAGTCGAAATGGTCACGCCATATTCGCATCGGCTGTCGACCAAACGGGAACTCGGAGCGGTCGTTAGCCACTGCACGTACGAAAGTGACACTTTGAGCCGGCCATGTCTGCGTAATGTTGTCTATCAGCACGCCTGGCTGTTTCGAGGACAGACTTCACTTTTTTCAAGCAGATAGTTGATTTCGACCGCTGAAGGGTCTCTGAAATGACCCCTGTAGAAATATACTCACGTCCATTCGAAGCTGCTTTTGAAGACATTGGGCTGTCCCGATGATGATGGGGACGATGGGCAGGGGTGAGGGTGGTGCTCGAAGTTTTACGCTGACACATACGTATGAGTATGTTTGAGTGAGTTGCGTGTACCGACTGCTAATAAAAAGACGTAGAACAAATGCTGGAAGCTATAAAATTATGTCTACGCTCGTGTGTCTACAAATAGTTTTCGTATCTCGTCATGTTTCATGAGGGCTGGAACACTGTACTCTGCAATGCTCGGTGTAGTTGTCGACAACAGCTTATCTATACACAGGGTGTCCTGTAAATGCCAAGTCGTACTTAAGGCCTTAGGCCACAGTAACGGGTATAAAATCATGCGCGAATTTAACCATTTTTTTTTCGTATGAAAAAGCGATTCACTCATAAAATTAATTACATATCTATTTAGTATGAATATCCAGCTGTTAGAATTTTTATTTTTTTCAATGTACATAATGGCCGAATACTAATATTTTATTTTGTTATCTTTTTTTCAGGCACTCCACGGCGTGACATTTAGCATCCACAATTTTTTATCTAGAACAAAAAACAAAAATTGTCGTCAATCTACATTAGAGTACCTAGAGAAGTACGCACGGAATTTAACAAATATTGTTTTATTCAATAGTTGTAGGTATTTGAACTTAAGAAATGAATTTTCAGTGAAAAATGTCGTTATAACTGCTCAAAAACTGCTCAACTAAATTGAAAAGTTTTCGATTAATCAGAAATTCCGTACGTGCGAAATACAATTATCACCATAACTTTGGATCATTACACACTAGAATATCAATTTTGCCCTTAAGTAATAAGCTCACCGTTTATTGGATTTTCGGATGTTTTTAGTATTTTGGAAAAACTTTTACCCTGCACAAATTAACTTTCATGAAGTCCTTGTTAGCGTCAAAATAGTCTCGAATAGTTGGTTTCTCTCGGAAACGTCATATAGGGATATTTATTCTGGTAATTCTTTAGACAAGTCGCTTTTCCAAAAAATGAGCCTAACATTTTTTTTACAATTTTCTCATTTACTGGATTATAAATGATGATATCCAGTCGGGGTATCTGAAATCCCCCCTCCCCCCTCTTCCATCAAAAGTTATGGGGTTTTGAAGTTCACGGGAGAGAATAAAAGTAAACGTGATAAAGTAGGGAATTTTTAAACCTGTCGACGCCTATATTGGGTTTCTTTGGGATTTTGAAAAATTCGAAATGATTTTTAACGATTTTCTCCTTGTAAAAAATTTGTTGATGAAAACTGTCAGCTACTCCCGCCTGAACATCATAATTTATAACCCGATAAATGAGAAAATAAAAAAAATCGGAAAAGCCACTTATCTACAGAGTTAACATTATTTTTATTGGAAGAATGTAATGAAACTACTATTGGGATACTTCCAACATTTTCTTACCATTTTGTGTTTAACAGAGAAAACAACCATTTTGATAGCAGAAGGTATTACTAAAAAGTTAATTTGTCGAAAATGCGGCAGAAACATCATGCAAGGTACTTCACGAAATTTTAAAAAGGTCCGAAAATGTAAGAACGGTGACGTTTTTTTCCTCAGAGCGAAATTTAATGTTCAGGTAGGTCGGGACCAAATTTATTAATACTTTGAGGACTTACACACGGTTGAAATTTTTGAAAATATCGATTTTTGGTTTTTGGCGGATTCTCAAAGTACAACACTTCACAACTGTTTACTACACATTTCAAATCGATCCGTTCAAAATTGGGGTAGTTATGGGCGTTTGTAGGTAAGTTCCTTGAACTGGCGGACTCTCAACGCGTTTGTTTCAAAATTACTTTTTCTAAAATGACATTGAAATCTGCATCGTTGCGATACGACGGAAACTAACTTTTTTTTTTTAATTGCTCCAGTCTTTTTTGGATAAAATTGCACAAGTCCGCGAGAAAAGATTTCCGCGAATAATGACAATAAAGAAATAAAAAAGAAGTCTCGTTGCATCCGAACGATGCAAAATTCAACGGCATTTTTGTAAATCGATAACGACGATATCTCAAAAGCGACGACACCGATCAACATCAAATTTTACATGCTTCTTTTACACATCAACAAGCAGTGCTTGAACGATTTTTCTTCGATGCATAGTTTTTTTTTATCAACGAAAATACGGCTGTTTTTCACCGAAAACTTTCCGAACCGAAAGTCACTTTAGTCTGCGGTCGATTTATCGATAATCAATATTTCATCAAATCCTCCGTCCAAGCCCTAGGTAACTTCAGGCAAAAACTAAGTGCGTCAGATTTTTTCAAATTTCGGATGTCTATGTCGTTGGAGATTGCATCTTTGGAATGCAACGAAAAATTCTTATTTATTTCTTGTTTCTCCACTTTTATTGTTATCCAAAATATTTCTCGATAGATTTAGGATGTAAGTCCTAACAAGGACCTTAAGAAAAAGCTCGTCGCAGCATTGATCTGTCAAACACGAATTGCAAAAAGAATCCGTTTCCGAGCAGCATAGTGGTCACCGCTAAAAAATGTTTTTTGAACAGCGGTACAAGCCACCGTATCTACCATATTTCTGAGTATTCCCCGATACGAAAATTCCCACAGATACATAAAATCATACTCTTCAAAAAAAAAAAAAAAAAAAAAACTGATAACCTGCCGCCGTTTGCCCAGAAAAAAATTACGTAGATTCGTTTTTTTTTCGACCACGAGCTAGGTGTATAGTCCGTTGAGAACGACGTGGTATTTACGGGTCACCCTGTACATCACGGTGACGATACGCATCGTGTTTCCTTCTTGCGATTCCATTTCTGTTTGTCGCATCGATCGACGGCTTTGCCAGCGGCTCGTTCCGACGAAGAAAGGCCACGTCGGCTGTGAGGCCACGAGCTCCCTTCCGAGCTAACGCCCCCTATGATCGATATCTTCCGTTGAACAGTGACAAATTGCATCTCCAATGGATACGAATTTTTCGTTTAATTCCTACGTCCAGTGCGATCGCGAAGTTCCACATCGTGACGTTTGATTCGATCGGTGAACTTTGACCTCTGTACGGTGTCAAAAGTGTGCTGAAGAGAATATCTTCACGATCGCGTGGACGAGATCGGCGAGTCTTTACTATCCGACCGTAGCAGTTGTCACCTGAAATCCTCGACTGCGAGATATCGCCACTTTTCCTCGTCTATATAAAACGCACGCGGCAGCAAGAAAAATATTCTCATCCCATACATAATGCATCCGAGACTTCATGGCCCTCGAATCTCTAGCTCTTTTTTTTGCTCCGTCTCTCTCCATCGTAGCATCACTTCTTTTTCGATTGATATCATTGCCCCGAGATAGAGGTTACGTGGCTACTCAACAATCACATATATTATTTCACCTGGCCCGTGACCCCGACCATTTTTGGTTTTCCTGATTTTTTGTAAAATTGTACCTCACGAACGAAATATCCATACCGATTTTTAGGATTTTATCTCTACTCTTTTCGGAGTTACAATTTTCCAAAAAAATGTCGATTTCGGAAGCTTTAGAAACGTTTAAACGCTGATAACTCCTGAACTAATTTAGGTATCGACAAATGTCACTATATAATTTTTTTCATTCTGAAGCATACCTTTGTTAAAAAATATGAAAAAAAAACTATTAATTATCAATGTCATCGTTTTTTTTTCTTCCAAAGTGAAAACTATTATTTTTAAAGATGATTGCCATTTTTTATTTGTTCCGAAAAATTCTCTAAAATAGAGTGACCCATTCTATGATTTTTATGACTAGTCTCATCGTGGGCCCATTTTCCCATCTATTTTTTTCGAATTAATCATATTTTTTTAGTCGATTTTTATCATTTTGATGTTCAATAATTCTAATAATGGTATCGCGATTTCCAATTCGACTTCGATTGGATTGCAACGGTTTATTTTTTATTTGTGCTGGATTTAACGATTTTTTAAAATTAAAAATCTTTTTTTTTGTGGGACTTGTACTAATCTGAAATGCCAGCAGTATATAGGAAGACATGATCTGATCTTTCGACAGTTGCAGAATTATCCATTCATAAAGGGACACCCTGTATATGTATATACATGCACATATATATATATATGTGTGTGTGTGTGTGTGTGCGTACATGTATGTATAAGTATAAGAAGGGAGTCAAAGGCACGGATGACCCCGTGGCCTCGCCCCAATATATTCAACCCGTATAACATGGCAGAAACATCGGCAGTCAGAGTCGCTACAGTCGACGAGTCTCACGTGTCATTTCAAGTTTTCGGTATCGAAAAAAGCTGCAATTCCTCTGCATACACGAAAGCAGAAAAAACTGAAATGTTTTTCGCAGCTTACACCCATGGTATGCGTATATTTGAAATGGTTGGACGATAGAAACCGACTGTAAGTCGATCGCGAGTATGACGGACGTCAAAGGACGTTTGATCCAATGACACCCGATCTGGGTGGGGACACGTGACGATTAAACAATGGTATTTCGATCTTCGAATTTTGTCTACATTGCCGTAGGGTTGAAATTTGTTTGGTTCGAATGGAATGTATTTTTTCGACTTCGTTATTTTTATTTTTATGGAGCGTATTTTGTGCTAATTTAAATTGTTGATTTTTAAGCAGGAGCTGAAAAGACGTTCGGTAATTTGTGTAGCGATTGAGGGGGAAAAAATGTCGTGCGTCTCAATGATGAAGATTGAGAAGTTTTTTAAAATTGTTTGCACAGCATTCGTGATAATTTGAACAAAAGTGAGCGGCGAAGATTCTGGCTGCTTTTTTTCGTCTTTTTTTGTGTCGTCTGCACTTTCAAATTTGGCGAAAAAAAAGGGGACCATGTGTTGACTCTTCCGAGGATGAGGATGAAGATACTTGACAAAAGTGTGACGGAGTCTGCATGCCGAGCTGCCCATTGGCGAACCGATCGCCACGAGAGCCTCGGCATAGTCTGCATAATTGTTAATTGCAAAAAACAGCAGTTCTCGACGCGCGTTGGTCGTATGTATAAACGAAGCGAGCCTGTCGGGCCCATTATTATGTTTTCGTATATTTGCACAGTGGTGTGTCAGTTGGACAGGTTTTTTTGTCTCGCACGTAATGTGCTGCGAGGCCCGTCCGTCTTCTATGATAAAGGAACGCGTTGCTGCAACAAATATCCTACAATGTATTTTGCGGAATTTTTTTGTTCGTCGGCAGGTAACAGGTTGGCATTTTTTTTCTTCTTAGGAGAGTATTGGGATGACGCGGTTGAGATTTTACAAAAAATGAATACACGGTCTTGGCAAGTTTGGATTTTTTTTAATTGAAAAATATCGACGAACTGTGGAGCTAATATCATTTAAACAAAGTGCTGGTGTAGATGCTTCTGGCAATCGTGAGGCTCTGGAATGAAAAAGAAAAAAATGTACTCTTAATGTAATAACAAAACCTTTGTGTGGCTAGATACTTTTTCAAACTTTGAAATTCCGAAAATTATAGGCTGTAACAAACGTTTGATTTTCGACTAAAAATCATTCGGTAGTAAGATAGAAAATATTATAAGGAAGTAATTAAGAAAAAAAAATGAAATTAATTAACTAAGAATATGAACATGAATCGAATTAATGAAGAAAATAAAAATAAAACGAATTCATTAAGAAAATCGAAATCAATAGAATTCATTAAGAAAGCAAAATAATTAATTTAGGGAGGACACCACTGTGATGGGCCAAAAAGGTCTTTTCTCCGATTTTTTGTGTCTACTAGATTATTTATTTGTGATTTAGAAAAAAAGATATGTTATTTAGCATACGTTGAACTCCATGAGTGTGAATTTATTCTTAACGTTTTTTTAATAACATTTTGCTATATAAAAAATGCGACCTAACACCCGGATCGATAACATGACAATGGCTGGTCTAAAAAATAAAAGCAAATAAGTTTTACAATCTATATATAAGTAGTTTTCTGCTACGTAGCCGTTTCTCAGGCAAAAATCACAAAATCACGGGTGTCATAAAAAAGTGTAATTTTGGCGAATTTTTTGCTTATATTCGGGGGCTTAAAAAATACCAAATTCGCAAAACCAAAAAGAAACGGCTACTCACAAAGATAGCTGGTGCAATTACGGAAGTTTTGTTTTTTTTAGTTGAACGTCGGACAATTATAGCTCGTTATGATTCCGCCAGATCGAGAAAAGTAATTTCGAGAACAACGCTGAATCGTCTGTAGCCTGGTCAATTTTGAATAATTCGACTTGAATTTTTTTCCACATATTCTTGAACATGTATACTTTGAGAAAATACAGAAAAAAACTTTTTTCACCCTTTCTCCTCGAATTCGAAGTGAATCAGACTATTAAATTTTGAAATACGACTCACACCCTCTCATAAAAACAGTTCCGAAAAGATCGCAAAAGAAAAATATGTGAATCGCACGATTCACGGTGGTGGGCGATCTGACCCTCCATCAAAATCGTCTTGATCAATTTTTGGAAATTTCACAAAATCTACGTTCCAAATTAAAGTTAAAATCCGACACTATGCAACTTTGCAAAAAAATCCGAATTTTTTTAAATTTCGACCTTGTGCAAACCTCTTAAATATAGCCGCGAAAATGCGGTCGGCAGACTTCGCAACGTGATGTAGTGTGCAAATGAATGTGGCGTACGTAATCGCGACGCTAAATGACGAAAAGTTTGTTCAGATCATCTTTTCAGGGTTACAGCTTACCGGTGCTAATAAGAACATATTTACCTCTGGCAATAAAGATTCTCACGCGAGCTGCCGGTTGGATAGAATATTCCTTACCGCTACCTGATTAAGGCAACGCCAAAAAACTCAGCGCGCATTCGTACGGACCCAAACCGTGAATCCCATTAATTTTTTTCAAGATTCTACGACAATAATAATAGGTTTTCAAAATCTAATGTCACATGAACAGAAAAAATAAACGTAAAGATAAACTTTTTAAAAACAAGCTTTTATTTAAAATGTACTGTACAAAAAATAAAAAATTATCTTCAAAAAAATTGAGAAAAATGGACAATTGAATTGAATTCAATAAAATTGAAAAAAAAATGAAAATCATAACTGTATACTACTACAAAAATAACTACAAAAATATATAAAATAATGCTACAAAAAAAACATAACTACAAAAAAGTCCCTTCCTTAGTTCCTCATCATAGGTGCAAGTACTTAAAAGGTACACAAACGTAGATATTATTAAAATATGAAATATAAATGTTAAAAGCTTGAGGCGATTTTTTTCAGAAATTTTAAAGTAGTATTAGTACTTATGGCGTTTGACGCCTCAAGCTTTTAAAATTGATATTTCATATTTTTTAAATATCTACGTTTATGTACCTTTTAAGTACTTGCACCTATGGTGAGTGATCAAGGGAGGGACTTTTTTGTCGTTATACTATTTGATTTTCGATTTAACTGAACATTATTTTTCACTGTTTAGTACAGTACCTTTTGAATAAAAGCTTGTTTTGAAAAAGTTTTTTACGTTTATTTTATTTTATACTTTTTAGCATTAGAATTTGTTTATTTATTTGCCATGCGAGAGCCGCATGCCATTCAGACATCGGCGTAATGAAAAAACCTTGCCTTAGGTTATAAAGGTTTCTCGAGAAACTCTATAATAGTGTAATTATAAATAGTGCTCAAGTCAACAAAGTTAATGAGCCCAAACTCGACTGTCCTGCCATTTGCCATTGGGAAATTTCATTTCCCACCTCCCACCACCATTATCAGACTCTCGTTATCATGTGTACGGAAAAGTGCTCATGATAACGAAACAAATTAGCACAAATTCGCCTGTCCTAATATATGCTGCTAAGGAGTTGCATTGCCCACCTCCCACCTCCATCATCAGACCAGCTCCATGGCCATATTATTGCATCGTCACCGAAGTTACCTAGGTATGCCAAATGCCACCTCAACCGGATGCCAGCAAGTGGTTGAAAAATGAATTACAAATTTTCAAGCGAAAAGACAGTAACGGGTATAAAATTATGTGCGAATTTAACAATTTTTTTCGTATTAAAAAGTAATTCGCTCATAAAATTAATTACACATCTATTTAGTATCAATATCAAGCTGTTAGAAAATATATTTTTTTTCGATGTACAAAATGGCCGATTACTCGAAAGTTCTCGAAACAGAAACTCACTCGATTTACTTCAAATTTCAAAGTTATGTTCCTAATTGCATTTCGCAGAGAAGTACGTACGGAATTTCTGATTAATCGAAAACTTTGCATTTTATGAGCAGTTTATGAGCAGTTATAACGAAATTTCTCACTGAAAATTCATTTTTTAAGTTCAAATACCTACAACTTTTGAATAAAACAATATTTTTTAAATTCCGTACGTACTTCTCTACGTATTTTAATGTAGATTGACGAGAATTTTTGTTTTTTGTTCTAGGTGAAAAATTGTGGATGCTAAATGTCACGTCGCAGAGTGCCTAAAAAAAAAGATAAAAGAAAATATTAGTAGTCGGCCATTTTATATATCGAAGAAAAAATATATATATTTTTGTCCTAACAGCCTGATATTCATACTAAATAGATGTGTAATTAATTTTATGAGTGAATCACGTTTTCATACGAAAAAATAATTGTTAAATTCGCACATGATTGTATACCCGTTACTGTGGTCTAAGGCCATAAATTGAAAACCTGTAAAAACGCGTTCGTCATAGTCACGACCAATTGCGCGTTAGCGGGCTTTCGTCGATAATCGCTTAAATTCACGGTGAATCATCATCGTTCAATTTGACACGTGTGCAGTAAAACAAGTGCAATAGTACAGCGTCCAGCAAATGCACAAACAATTATAACGCGTCGTTTTTTCCTTGTCATCCTTAAAATAACCTTAATTATCCGCCATCGTTACTTTTTTTCCTTATCATCGTTGCAACAAGTTTTACGATACTGCACATAATTATCAATGCTGCTTATCACGAAGAGCGAGTAAAAAGTTGTCGCGTTGTTCTGCGAAAAAAGAATCGGCTCGATGGTAAAGTTTGCATCGTTGGTACCCAACGAAAATGATTTATTCCTTATTTTCATTATTAGCAAACATATTTTCCTGCCATTGTATGTTGTAGCTTTTTGACAAGGATCCTGAAAAACGTGTGTCATTCACCTAGCTCCACACTTGAAAAAAAAATTTGGCAACCCAAAAAAAGTGAATTTTCGTTGCGTTTCAGCGATGCAAACTTCGAGATCTTCCCAAAAGTTGGTGCGCCAAATTCAGCTCGTTCCCTTTGGAGATGCCCGTAGTTTTGGTTGCATCAAAAAGAGAATCTTAATCAAAGCCCTTGATGCAAGTCTAAAAATAGAGTCACTACACACATATATGTGTGTGTATGTATTTTATGTATTCATATAAGAATATGCATGTGGGAATGACGATTATTAAACAATGGATAATGAAATCTATAGGCAAAAAAGTGATCAGGTCGAACAATGAAACGGCAGTGAGAAATATAAGAGAAGAAAAGCCGTCTATAGCAACGGAAGTCGACGAGGAAGCATTAAAAAAACATTCGGCTCTTACTCAAAATACGGTATTGAAGTTAGCATCGTTGGAATGCAACGAAAGTTCTTTTTTTCTTCATTTTCATTATTATCAAAAATACTTAGCTGCCAACTTATGTTGTAGTTTTTAAATAAGGATCCTGATTAACGCGTCAGTGATTCGTGTAGCCTCAGACCCAACAAAGTATTTTGGCAATTGAAAAATAATACATGATGTCAAAAAATGAATATCTATATGTATGTATATATATATATATATATATATATATATATAAACGTTATAATATTATATTATATTATATTATAATTAACGTAATAATATAGTATAATAATATAATAATTATAAAATAATATTATATTAACGTTCTGTTCGCAAACTTATCTCTCTTCATTTATCTACCATGAACAAACAACCTCCGCTCAGTTCCCCCTCAAAAAAATCAGGAGTGCACTTTCAACATTTCTCAATACCCCTACACGACTGACATACAAAAACTACCAAAGTAAATCGCCGTAAAAGCCTATTAAAAACATTCACTTTTCGAATAGTGAGTATTTTATAAAAAGTTCACGCGCGTCAAAACGTCTCAAAAGAATTTTGCAATTTTCGAGGCCGGTCCTCATCGTCCACCGTCCCCATACGCGCTATTCCGTAATCCAAAATGTCTTCAAAATGCCCTTCCCGTAAACGCGAGCCCCTTCATCCCAACTTTATCCCAAGGGCCACCCCAAAATCCCCGAACCGTTGGAAAATAAACCAAGAACCGTCCTCAAAACAGCCGGATGCGCAGACAGCCAACATAACACAGATATAATGCGTTCCCAATGCACTGTACTGTACATCAATGCACACTGATACAAACGTCAGTGTGTGGACGTCAAGTGTTGGAGCTTGAAAGTGACGAGCGCGGAAAAGCGACACGGGGGCGCCGCTGGCTCCTCATCACCGTCGTATCGCTTACGTTTTAACTCTTGGCTTTGCAAGATACGCGTACATGCATACGCGGCTATGTGGGAGGCACAAAGGAAGAGTGGCGGAAGGGGGGGGGGGGCTGAAAACACAACGAAGGCGGAATACTTCGCTACTGTAGCTGTGTGCCTCGATTACGAGCCTCCAAATGAGAAAGAAAGCTGCGTCTGTGTGCACACCCACGCACACATGTGCGCATATACGTGTAGTACGTGTCACTGTTACACGTGCACTTACAGTTGCGACGCTCGTCTCCCTTTCGCGGGCGTGACGAGCCCCGGTGAGGAGGAGCGCGAGAGGTAACCGCGAGCTCTTGTATGCCTTAAGGTATACGCGTGTGTGCGCATGTGTGTGTGTGTGTGTGTGTGTGTGTGTGTGTGTGTGTGTGCGCGTGCGCATGTGTGTGTGTGTGTGTGTGTGTGTGTGTGTGTGTGTGTGTGTGTGTGTGTGTGTGTGTGTGTGTGTGTGTGTGTGTGTGTGTGTGTGTGTGTGTGTGCGTGCGTGCGTGCGTGCGTGTGTGTGTGTGGGTGTGTGTGCGTGTGTGTGAGTGCGTTTGAGTGTGCGTTCGGTACGTTCGGGTATTTGGGGGAGGGGTATTAGTGGTGAGCAGAAAGAGTGAGAGAGAGAGAGAGAGAGAGAGAGAGAAGGAAGGAATCGAGCCGACGGTGGTGCCGGCGTGCGCGCGCTCACTTGTTGAGTGTCGAGCGACGAACGTGTCTTGCCATCGACCGGTAGTAGACGCACAAATCGCTCGCGCGGCTCAAAAATCGTTAACCCATCGAACTGCACTTTAAACGTTTTTTTCTTTTTAATCTCAACATGAGTATAATGCAAAAAAATAAGTGAGACAAGATTGCAACTGTATACGTGAAAAGTTGCAATTTGACAGTTTTGAATTTAGAAAATCTCGCGGTACAAAATGTGCATTCGCGCGTGCGTGTTCGTGAGTCGAGTGTTTTATGATAAGTGGTGAAGCGGCGAGTTGGGGGGGGACAACAAAATCGGTAGAAAAACAAGTCGGTGTTGAAAAGTTGTTGCTTTTTGGCAAATCGTCGTTTGGATAAGTCGACGTGTGCGGCGAAATTCGAGGGTGAAGGAGGAAATAGATAAAGAAAATACGAAAAACGAAGTGAATCGAGGTGGTAAAAGGCATGGGAATTCTATTTGGAAGTTGCGTCGAGTGACGGGAAATTTAAGTTCTGATGATAGAGAGACTTTCCTCGTGTGTCTTTGACACACACGGCAGGTGTGTACGGAAATTAAACACCTAGCGGACGACTCCTGCGCGTTTGAAATAAAATCGTAAGACTATAGCACCCTGGTCTCTCTCTCTCTCTCTCTCTCGCTCTCTCTCTCTCTCTCTTTTTCACCCTCTCTGTTTTCCAATTTGCTCGCGATAGTTTGGCGAACGATGCGTGTAGTATTTCGCGAAAGGCCAAAAAGTCCGGTGCTCACTGGATGGAGCCGATGGAATTGGCGAGTGCACGAAAAGCGATACGTTGGTGCTAACGAAAGAGAGAAATGGACTCTATTGTGCGTAACTCGCGGTTTAAACGAGAGAGCGAGAGATAACCGCGTGGGCTATTTTGGAAGGCTTTTCTCTCTCTCACTCTTTTTCTCTCTCTCTCTCACTCTCTCTCTCTCTCTCTCTTTCTCTCTCTCTCTCTCTCTTTCTCTCTCTCTCACTCTCTCTCTCTCTTTCTCTTACTCAATCCGGCTCGCGATTCGGTGCTACTAGGAGATGAACGCCTCGTGAATTTCAGCCGAGAAGCTGAGACGCCCGCGTAACGCGTGCATTTTGCGCCAAAACGATGCACTCGCACGCACAGACCCACATACGCAGAGAGATGCATTCTCGGTGCTATACTCGTAAATACGCCATTACAAAAGCGTTAATGATACAGCCAGCCGCTTCTCCCGTTTCCCTTGCGATGCGCTTACCGTTTTTCCTCGTGCGGCAAAGCCCCGTGCTCGAGAAACACCGTTTGCCGGAAACACCGCCAACAGCGGCGTGAGACGCCTAATTGAGAAGTTCAGAGGAAGTCAGAGGAAAAGAGAATTCTCGTAGTAGCTCAAGAGTTATGACTTTTTTCTCGTTTCGTTTGTTTTGGGCGTTTGCTTGTGACAAGTTATTTTCGATCCTTGAAATTCATTAGTTCGGATCTCTCTCTCTCTCTCTCTCTCTCTCTCTCTCTCTCTCTCTCTCTCTCTCTCTCTCTCTCTCTCTCTCTCTCTTCTCTCTCGGTTCAATTTCTCTCGCCAAAATCCGGCCGTAAACCCGAGATTCGACAGCCGTCAGCTCGAACTTTAATTTAGACTCGAGTCCTCGTACTCGATCGAAGCTGTCACCGAAGCTTGTCCGAGACACCGAAGCTGAAAATTAATTGCCTCCTCAACACACAATTTTCATGGATCCGAAAAAGAAACTGTCACTCGTCACAATCGTTAGAAACGCATCTATTTTCAATTCTCAGCCCATTATCGATGGGACGTCCATAATCGTGATACGAAAACATCGAAATGGGTACTAAGTGAAGAAAGTATCAAGGGGCCGTTGGGAGAAGAGTCCATGTTTGGATCCAATCAGAACATCTTATTCAAACGAACCTCCGTGGTGACTGACAGTAGGGTAAAAACTGACGCCAGTCCGTCGATGATCCTCCCATTTGCTTCGTTGGAATTGAATCGAAATTCGATTCCTCCTCAACGACCGCACTCGTCCAAGTTCTTCGTCACTCGAATCACCCGATAAGTTCTTCCGATCCTTATCAAAGCTCTCCAAGCAACATTCACCCAAAATACATTGGATGATAATCACCACAATGAAGTCGTTACATTTTCCCTTAATTTTACTTGCATTCCAGCCATGCGAACTTCAACGCGACGTTTATCGACAGACCAACGATAACACAAACGAACGTCCGTGGTAAAAGATAGTACGGTAAGACTGACTCCAGCCCACTGATGATCTTCCCATTTGATTCGTCAGAATTCAATCAAAATTTGATTTGTTCCCGTTTACCGCACTTGCCCAAGTTATGTGTACACGCGATGGGTTCTTCCAGTCCTTATCAAAGATGTCCAGCCCATATTCACCCAAAATCCATTGAATGACACTAACCACAAAGACATCATTATATTTTCCCTCAATTTCACTTGTATTCCAATCATCCGAACTTCACCACGTCCATTGGTAGGCAAACGATAACGGTACTGACAAGGACATCACTATTTCCCCCCGCCGATGAGCTGTAGTCACACTTAACCCAAACTGTCTTTTGTCACGATCACGTTGAAACACTGCTTTCCTTGGTCTCATCATTGGATCATTTTACTCGGTCGTTGAAGTCCCGCAGTCCAATCCGCGATATTCTCCAGGAGAAAAGACGAGAAGTCTGCAATTAATCGGTAAAAAAGAGTTGCTCGAAGCTCATGTTGATCCAGTGCATTTATTTCCTCATGAGCGCCATACCTCGAGAGGCAAGACCACGAAACAATTCTTAGTCAGTCTTCTCGCACTGCTCGTGCACGTTAAATCTTCCGAGAAGCACTGACGTAATACATGTTCACACAGACACCTACATGCAGCCCGTACGTGTCTTACACACGTTTGCATCTGACCAGAGGGATCACATGTTCCGGTAGAATGTCATCATCGACCAAACCGACTCGTCATCTTCCACATTTCGGCTCCGAAGCAAGAAGGAACAGAACAAAAAAAAACGAGGGCCTTTCCTGTGCTTGTCCGGTGTACTTCGTTGATCATACGTGCACACCGCGGCTCTTTGCTTTCTTTTGTTCCGCGACGTTATTATTCTTATTATCGTCATTATCCTCGTCGCTGTGCATCGCGGTTGCATAAGTATAGAGGTGGAAACGCAATCTACCTACGAATATACCGAGTGCACCAACATACCTATGCGTTCGGGTGTGCGTGCCTATACATGCATCAAAGCACGGTATACATTATTGCGTAACGTCATATCCTAGCGTGGACAACGGAACGAGGACGAGTGGTATCTTTTTCTCTCTTTTAGCGTCTCTCTCTCTCTCTCTCTCTCTCTCTCTCTCTCTCTCTCTCTCTCTCTCTCTCGCTCTATGTCTCTATTTCTCTTTACCTGTGCCGTGTACATACGTAGCGTGGTAAAGAGCCACGAAGCACTCAGTTGTTCTTCTCTTCGACTCCTCGGCCTACACTGCAACGGAAAGCTCTTCGTTGCATACTTTTTTGTCACTTGCAGAAGACTGCAAATCGCGATTTTTTCGGTTTTTCGTTCGCGACCGTGAATCGTTCATGTGCCAATGGTGACTCGCCATACTCTCAGCACTATATATGTCTAGTTTCGTTAAAATCAAGCCCTGTGTCGAATTAATCAAACAAAATCAAATTCGGTTTCTTCTATTGATACGCGATTTCACGTATTTACGTGGCGTTGGTGCGTGCGCACGGAAATTGCGTAATTTTTTGATTCTCAAGTTACCGTACTCGCGGAGGGAACGACAAACACGGCGAAAAGCAACTCGGGAGGATTTTATATGTATCGAGTTGCCATTAGCTTTCCCGAGTCGTATATAGCAGCACGTGAATTCCAGTCTTTGACTCTTCGAGCCTTAACGCAGAATAAAAAAGTCACCTTACGTACTATACGCATGTACGTGAGTAACGGGCCTGTGTCACCAGAGTGCTTTCTCTTCGTGTATCCGCGCACAACACGAGGAAAAATCACTTCGGGATCATCGGCCATTATTGCCGTTTAAAGATATACCTGTGTACTTATAAATGTACGTTTTTATACGTCTGCAGAAAATACCGGAGGCCGTACTGAAATAGCTGCAGCAAGTCGAATATCGCGGCAAAGTGATAGGGAAAGAAAAAAAAATTGACAAATGAGTTTACAGATTTTCACGATCCATATTTAGGCGAACGATGAACGGTGAGCAGTGACAGTGCGACGGTTCAACTGGAGTGCCTTTTTTTATTCTATTCCTGTACAATTTCTGCGTGGTGCGCTGAAGGTGTGTGATTCCGCGAAGTGATAACTGTGATTACGAAAGCCTGTGGATATTTATATATATATATATACATTTTAGCCGTTTCTTGTGCGACGGAAACGGAAAAGAAAAACATTGAGGAAAGAGCATGGCCATGAAGAGTAGGAAACAGTATTGCGGTGGTGGACACTTTGGTACTACTAGCCAGTATCCGGCGATCAGTCAGGCGTATTGGGCACCGCAGCCTCAAAACGTGCCCTATTCCGTACCAGGTAACTGCAGCAATAATGTTTTGTCATTTCGCACGATCCTCGTATCACCACCTGCTATGTTGCGGGTCCAACATTTTCAGGTTCCCTGCAACACGAATATTTTGGTTGCTAGCTCCGTTTGAATGGATATGGAAGTCCAATTCGGATCACGAATTAAATTTGCTTGATGTGATTGGAGCAGTCTCATTAATCGTTAACCACTTGATCAATGAGGCTGCTTGAATCTCATACAGCAGTCTGATTCATCATCAGCTCTGTGATGAGCAATGAGACTACTGGAATAAGATCAAGCAAACTCGGGTTTTTCTTGAACGTGAATACGCTTAATTGAAATTTAACGTCTAGGTTTTGATAATTACGAGCGAGCGGTTCTCGAGAAAAAATCAAAATCTAAGCCGTTCGAAATAGATTCTCAGGAAAAATTGTGATGTTAGATACGGATAATACCTCTTGCACAATATAATTCCAGCTCAATTGGCGATTCTGCACAAGCAATTTTGGTCAATGATTTAGTTTTTTTTTTCTCGAAAACGATCCAGTGGAACTTCAGGAAACTTCGATTGAGGCTTCATTGGAGGCATCTACGTCTACAAAAATCTTCATCCTTTTACTTAATTGATCATTCTGGCATTATCCGAGGCTGGATATTCTGGCTCACCGTGACATCAAGTATTAAACGTCCACGGAGACTCATTATTACAAAAATATTCAAACGCATCACCAAGTGATCAGGAAAATTCTAAAATTCAGTGCGCAAACGGAATGGCACTTATAAAATCTTCGCTGTGCATTCTTAAGTGCTCAAAAACGAATATTTGTTAATCAACAAAGATATATTTACTCTCCCCACGGAAGTCAACAGCACATGCTTCCACCAACTATCGTTGTTCAATGAATGATAATTATCCAATATAAATCGACCAAAGTGCCAAAAAGTAAGAATTCCTCCAAACGAATGCTCCTGAATCATCGTAATACATATTGATCCTTATATCCATATTGAGCCAACATCCTTTTTTCAAAGACGATTGAAATAAACCCAAACAAGCGTGCCTAACAAATTCGTCCTATGGTATCCAAGTTTTCAACAAAAATCTCTTTTTTCTACCACTACCCGACCCACTTTTTTCCAAATTCGCGTTGCAGATCTTAGAAAAAAAATCCTCAAAAAGTTTAATTCATTCCCATAGCCTAAAGCTGCCAATAAATTGATCCAAAACCAGTGCACGATCAAAAGAACACGATGGTTGAGTTCCAACGATGCAAACTTCGCCACCATCCAGCTACGTCAGCCTCCAGTTACAGACCAAAAAAGAAATATCACTGTTTCGCGTCACTGGTGGAAGGCATATATTCAGGGCGATTTTCTGCACAATAAAGATGCGATTATAGCGTCTCGTTGGACGGCTGGATGAACGCATCGATTTCTCAAAACTCCGGTAGCAATGCGAGCGTAGCTGGTGCCCGCTGTCTCGTTGTGTTGCACACAGAAAGGTGTGACTCTCGACGTGGTCGAGGCAGCAAGAACCCGGCGATTAATATCGCCAGCACATGGAGCAGTGTCCCGGAGTAGACACACGAGGCTCCAACGTTATGAATAGTCAGCACACGGATCGTTCCCTCGTTCGTTCTCGTCCTCATCGAAGAGAATGAATAAGTATGTACTCACACGCGTATCCATACAAACGCACACATCTGTATACCTACCTGTAAATACTCGTGTGTGGTAATGTATGTGCATATATATATATGTAGAGATATGTATGTATGCGAGTATGCCGAGGATTGCATAAATATACATTCGTGAAGCTTGTGACGTTACGTGTCGTGCTAGCTTCGTTGTGAGAGACGACTATTAATAAAATAAAGAGAAACCAAGGCTCCCTCGGACCTCGCGGTAACTCGAAATGCAATGCAGCAAGAGAGTGGGCAGGTCCACTTCTGTCACGACGCGGTCAATCGATCTGACATCGATCACTCGTGCCCACGAGCGAGATTCAACTTCGCAATCACTGGGTGCTTATTTTTTTTTTTTGCTGCGACTTGTGTCCGATGTATTGATGATTTTCTTTTCGAGCACTGGTGACTTCGAAATATCGGTGGCATGAAACGTTTTTTTTTTTTGTAAATTTGCTAAATTTTGTATATGCCATATTTTTTAGCCCTTCCCGTGCAGAAATTTAATGGGGAGTCCCCAGATTGCTATAGCGATTTTATAGGGACATCGAATGTAGGGTGTCCACATTGGAATCCAAGTGGATAACACGCTATTTTCTCGATTGACATCGTTTGGGCATTTTCTGTTTGAAATGCCCAACCGAAATTTGTTTGATTTACAAAAAAAAAAAAAACATATCGTTTCGTGATTGCATGAAAAACTTTGATGGGGAGTCCCCACATTCCTGTAGGGACTTCATAGGGACGCCAAATGTAGGGTATCCACATTAGAATCCAAGTGGACTCCGCGTTATTTTCTCGATTGACATCGTTTGGACATTTTCTATTTGAAATTCCCAATTAGATTTTTTGGATTTACCAAAAAAAAAAGTACTACGCCGTGATCCCGTGCACAAATTTCTTGGGGAGTCCCAAGATGCACCTACATCTCATTAGAAATTTTCCAGGCACACCGCACATAGGGAATCCTCATTGGGATCCAATTGGATTCCGCACTCTTCCCCGATGATGCGGTTTCAGAATTCTCACCACGTTCGAATCGAAAATATGTGGAAAGTCACGAGAAAAAACTTGGCGTGTCGAAACATAACCTGCATGCTTCGTGGACGTGTACGTGTCTGATGATATTATGTCAGGGTGCAGTAAAATGAACAAACGATAATTGCAGTGGAATTTGAGTTATGCGATTCAAATCGATTTTTAAAATATACTTTTTTCAAGTGATTTATAATTTTTTGAGATACGATTTATACTTTTTTAAGATGCACTCAATTTGCATATGTATTAATAATGTAGGAATCATTTGGGATTTAAATTGGATTCGTACATTCTAATGGAGATTCCCGATGAGAATCTAATACACGAGCGTGACGTTTTAGGAGTAGGGCCAAGTATAGGAACCCAATTGGAATCTTAAAATATGAGTTTGAGGTCATTTTTTCTCACATTAAAAATCTCACGATGTGTGTATTTCGGGGATGCGACAACTTCGCGTTCGGACCTACGTTGCGAATCGATTAACGAAGTGCACGGCGGCTCGCTTATTCTCTGTGTAGGAGAGAAACTAATGATAGAGTTGCAAAACTGCGGTATGAGAATGGTGTTCTCTTGGAGGTTCTTAAGTTCACAATGTACTTCCTTCCTGCGGGTCGAATTCCAATTGTGCAGTGCCAAGAGCTACCACATAGGCGAGCCTGCCAGTGAGGGTATAATATTATACTCTTGGAGAACCCCCCATGTATACGTATATGCTGGCATGGCCATATAAGTATGTATATACGTTTATATATAGGATCGCACAAAGAAAAGTACCGTTTGGGATACCTCCGAAGAGCGTAGGTGGATTGAGACATACATACGTGCAAGCACGCTCCACCTACCCGAATATACCTGTTATTTTCCTGCTTCAAATGACAATTCACCTGCTGAACCTCGCAGTCACGTTCGCCACCCGATATATGCTTCGTAATAGCCGTACATCAAAATATCATTTAGGAAACAAAAAAGGCAGAGAAGAAGACTATACATACATATGCAATAGTAGCCTCTCGTACTCATAATCAACATTACGTAAAACCCAATGTCAAAATCACTTCTGAATAAAAGTAAACATATCTGGACAAAGAGCCGTGACACTTTTGTCCAGAAAATCAAGAATCCAGTCGTCAAAAAAATGTTAGGTTCGACGTTAAAAAATTCACATGTGGGGATAGTTTATTATTGTATATATTTTTTTAACCTTCGTCTCAGGGAAAATAATTTTGAGTTTTCAAACAAATTGGAAGACACAAGAAAAGAATTTTTTTCACATACTTTAAAAAGTACAGCCAACAAATAATTTTTTGACACTCATCAATATCTTTCAAATTCGAGAAAGATTTTCTGTTTTTTCGGCCACATTGGATTAATTCCACATTGGACATTATTTGGCGTGAGAAGGAGCATAAAGATAGCTTTTTTGTGAGCCCCCTTGCTCCTAACGTATATATGTTATATTTGAAAATCCTTTTTAATTAGTCCTTTGAAAATTAGTTCTGACTGAACGCTTTCGTCGCAACTAGTTTTTCCTGGTGAAAACTAGAATTTGCCTATAAATAAACTTGAATGTTAGTTAAGATCAGTTTAGTTACTAAAAACTGGTTTTAATGAATAGAATGAGTCAAAACTGTTACTAAATAACCATTGCCTCGATTGACTAAAGGAACACAATCTGTCTCCATTGTGCCCAGTGTCAACGGAAAATCAAAAACAAAATTTGTTTGAGTCTGAAAACTCGTTTTTCCTCGTTGAGACGAGTTTTAACTAACGTTCAAATTTATTTGTCAGTAAATTCTAGTTTTTACTATGAAAAACTAGTCACGCCTAGTCATGACTAAGAAATAGTTTTTACTAGGGAAAATGCGTTGAAATTGAAAACGGCTTTCAATGGTAACATATATGTATATTAACACTTTATATGACCCTGTGACAGTTTTGCCATCTCAGTCCTCACAAAATCCCGCATTGACATTTAATCCTGTTTCAAATCAATGTCACATGACGGCTGCACACCGTTCTATGGTTTTTGTAGTGCAATTCATGCAAACTAGGTGGCGTTAGCTGAATAAAAATTTGTTCGTAGTTCACTTATCGCGAGATTGCAATATTCAAGTGTGCGTAGAGTTTGTGAAAATCGAAAAAAATATCAAAACGGCTAACAGTTGTGTGGAAAATGTGGTGTGGCTTTGTGCTACAACAAGCGGAAGGACTGTTCAAAGCATTTCATACATCATGAAGTAATATATGGTCAAGTTTGTATCATCGGAACGCAACGAAAACTCTTTTTTTATATTTTTTCTTTCCTTACTTTTATTCGAATACCAAATATTCTTGTGCCAAATTTAAAAGCAGCTCTCCAGAGAAGTATCATCAAAAATCGTTGAGGATTTTTCGTATCTAAAATCTGCTGAAAGAATTTTGGTTGAGTAGACAAAATTCACTGCCATGCACTTTAACGATGCAAACTTCAATCACACAGAAATGGTACGACACCGTGTAACATGTCTGTCACACTCGCTTCATTCCTTCATAACTAGCCCGCTGATTAAATTTTTCAAATTCTAAATGATACATGTTTTTTTTTACTCCAACTCACCATAAAATAAACTATTTGTTAATTTTTACGTTTTTGACTTATGAAGGGTTAAGAGGAGGAGGGGGGGGGCGACGAAAAATATATCTTTATGCTTCTCAGAGAAAATGATT
The DNA here is from genome assembly GCA_951751655.1 of Ophion costatus. NCBI lineage: Eukaryota > Metazoa > Arthropoda > Insecta > Hymenoptera > Ichneumonidae > Ophion > Ophion costatus. The sequence continues at coordinate 31,494,364 of OX632363.1, forward strand.
TCCAATTGTAATCAAAATTGGGAGATCGAAAAAAATACGTTTTTTTTTAATTTGCGACACATATTATAAGACATGTAAATTGTAAATAACCATTGCTTTGAAAATCCAGTGAATCATTTGTGAAAATATGACAAAATATTTCGCAATGATCGCCTATATCGAGTCGAAATAAAATATTGACATTTCGCCATTCCACAATTTTTACCTGGAGCTTCCTGTGCCCAAGGCGGCCTCGAGGATGCCTATACTGTGAGAAAGAATCCGTGGGATGTCTTATCGATTGTATACACCGGCATTCGCAACGTTTCGAAATAATCTCGGTAGCAATCGCGTCTACGATTCAAATGAAATTGTGCAGAAAAACGGTATAGAGAAAAAAAAAGCGGAGTCCGTTTCCGATTCGTCTCACAGCGTTCCAACGAAGCGTAATGGGAATAACCGCATCTTTTGCCTTTTACCTGGTCTATTGTACACTGGATGGAGAGAGACGGCGAGGGGTGGGGGACGAAGAACAAAGATGATAGGAAGAGAGAATATTTTTGCACTACATCTATCGCGTGCACACAGAGTAGCGTGCTCCACCACTCTCGTCTTGCAACTTATTACCGAAGTAACGGCCAAGCCGGCCGTGAACAATGTGAGTAAAAAATGTATGAAAAAAAGGAGAGAGAAAATTATGTAGAGAGGAAGAAAAGACCGAGTGCTATTTCGGAGCAGCGTACCGAGGTAACTGGGTCGCGTAAGCAATGAAGGAACTACTTATATCAACGAATACCCACGAAACACAAAGAGAACAATATCCTCCTCATTCCGATACACAATGCACACCGATGCACCGCAATTCGACAATCCGAAACTGTGCCTCCAATTCCAACGTCCCCCAAATTCGCTTCGATCATTATTACGACCCTGATCCTACCTCATTCGCATTCAACGCGAGCCGGCACATTCAACATTTTTCATTCGCTATCTCCATCAATTTTATTCCCATGCCATCAGCGGGTCCATAAAAACGTCGCTGCAGATGTTTACGGAGGTACGATCACTTCCACAGGGTCAGAAAAGAGTCTTCATTTATTTTAGCCACAGCTGCTCTGATTGATGTTTACTTATGTTGATTATTCGTATTATCGATTATAGTGTGAGAAATGTTGTGGTACCTGATGTATTTATTGCACGTGAACAAATAAAAACTGAAAAATGACATTGTCAACGACTCAGTAGTAATCTTTGTAATAATATTAACGCAATCAAACTCAAGCATATTAAAATAGGCTTCAATTACCTCAGCGGAATTAACACGATAGGTAGAATATAATTATACATATTATTGATACGTGATAAATGATAAAACTCCATAAATTGTTGTTTACATATTTTGTGGCGGCTTCTATTCAAATTAATTTCAGAGCAACGCTGGGTTATGTTCGCCAAACGCATCAGCTGTTACTCGCGACGTTGCTAAGTCTGTGAGTGCTATCTCGTCGTTCTGACCATTTTCAACCGGAAATTGAAACTTTCTTGTAATGTAGTGCTCTAACTACACGGTGAACATTGATTTTCTTATTTTTGACAACATCTATTATATCTAATCTATCGAATTCCAGTTTTCCCATGGGTTTAGTTGGATACTTGAGCAGAAAAACCACGATCACCGCACTTCCGGTTGACCGTCTCCATAACACGACGTGCTTCGGTAACTCAAAGTGCTCGACTTTGCAGTTTTATTGCGAAAAAACTAAACGGTCAAAATAGCTCAAATTTTGGCAGTCGGCGCAATAAGTATTCGTCAAAATCATATAATAATTTCACATCCGAATGTTGGATTCGTAGTAATGATCGTACCTCCTTAAGGAGCTCCATCTACCTAGAGGCCCGAAAAAAATTACCAAATTCCGGTTTTTATTTCGGGGAACAGTTGTTGAAGAAGAATAGCACTTTTTTAACGCAAAGTTACATGTATTGAGAGTCTTAAAAGTAATCACTGAAATATACAGAAAACAATAAAATCATGGCCACCGGCAGACGAAATTTTTTTCACGATGTTGGGCGATGGACACTGTCCAGCCTAAACGGTCCATCTGAAGTCTAAAAACCAAACGGTATATTCAAGTTAACAATAAATGCGAGTCGCTGACGATCGTCGATTTTTAAAATCGCTTCTATTATCAAAGTGGAGACGAATTGAAACTCGAGCATACAACGTGTATGAAAAGAAGTCGTCATTTTTACGTAACTATTAAAAAATTGAAGTCGATCTTTTAAAAGTGAGATCGTCAACGACCTTTAAATCTATTTCGTCGTATCTCCTGTGAATTTGGGAACAATCCATCGTGTGGTTCCGGAGATATCGTGTCCACCGACGTTGAGAACAGTATGGTCTGCCGACAGCCATATTTTGTTGTTTTTATGTATTTTTTGGTGATTTTTTTAGACTCTCAATGCGTTCCATTTTTTACCAACCGCTCCCCAGGAAAAAGATCGGAATTTATACCATTTTTTTCGAATCCTAAGGTAGATGTAGCCCCTTAAAAAAAAGATTATTCTCCGGCAGTTTCCTCTCAACGACACTTCAGAGACACAAACGTCATCATATTCGACTCGCGTTTTATTCTTCCTGAAATTGAGACCCGTCGCGCTAACGTTCATAGAGCGAAGTGTATCGCGTGTTTAAAATCAGGTAATTTATTTCACGATTAAATCGCTCGCGACCTTGGATCGATTCGAGGACGGGGCAAATTACGATGAGAAAATTATACAACCCGTGTATTTCGTACGAAATCGTGTTGAATCGTGCCGCTGATTTCTGCCGGTGCATCACGCGATCTGGTGACGACAGCGCAATTCGACCCTTGACCGTTGCGTATTATATATTTCTCTGTGTGTGCGTGTGTGTATAGATTTGTATTGGACGTTGAACCCAGAGAATAATGCATCGAGTATCCAGGAGAACGAGAGCCCCTTTGAATATTGAAAACACGGGATGAAGGAAATTGAATCCTGAGAAGATTGGATTTAATGCATCAGGTATACAATTTACGAAGGAAGTAGAGGGACTCAACTGCTCTTGGTTGGTATCTGCCCTGTTTCATTTTTATCGACATTTCAACGCGACTATGCGAAAGGAACACAAAAGAGGGATATATGCAGGATAGTTTTGGGCAAAACGATGTTTCAATTCGCCAAAAGGCACACTTCTTACGACACGGACATCCCTACGCTCATCACTGAATGGCAGTTGACGCACGAATAAGTGTGGAAGTTTATTTCAAAATGTTATGAAAAAAGATCAAATCACTCTATACATCATGATACTGATGAAAAAATTGTCATGATGTACTGAGTGCAAAATTGTCACATCACGCAGTACTTTATGAAAATTTAGTCTCCCTTTACATTATGACAATTTGGCATCCCACTATGTCACAAAGTGTTTCTTCAATTTGAAATTTGCATAGAAACGGCGTAGATGGTCGATTAAAAATTTAGAGAGTGCATTAAAAATATACTGCGACGTCTCATATCGGGACCTCTACGGATGCAGCAGCCCCCCCACCATGTGCTGAATATCGATCGGTGTGGCGCATGGTGGGAGAAGCGCCAGGCCCTATCGCGAGGCTCGAAGCATGCGAGACAACAGGAGAGGGGTTTGGAGGGTACTGCAATCAGCTCTGCCCCAGCTGCGCAGAGTCGGTTTGAATGGATGATGCGCCACCTCCATATCTGCAAGTGTGATGCGGAGTCGATCCCGCCGCTGTGCCACTATGAGAGGTCGCCGTACATGACAAAGAATTTACTGTATAAATTTGAATCAAATGGTAAAATATCGTCAATTGTTCCGACACTCCTTGAGGGGTGAAACTACCCTCGACAGAAAGACGTGTCACCCCTTAATTAATATTTTTTCAATACTTTTATATGGGATATTTCATCGCTTTACATTAGAAGAATTCTGATTTTCTTTTGAAATTCAGTTTGATGGACTGCTTGTGGGTGAAACTGGAAAAATCACCCCTCGACACGCGTTTCTTTAAGGGGTGGTTTCTTCCTTAAAAATCATTTTTCCGCCGATAAAAAAATACGCGTGTGTAATAGTTTTCAATGCTCTATCACATATGTGAGTTTTCTCCTACATGAAGGTCCTCCAATGCCTTCTTGACCCAGGTCTGAAGGGATTCCCTCTGTCAGATAAAATGGCAAATCCTTCCATCCTATTTTCTGTTTTTACGCGGAATTCTAGCACCAGTTGCGATGAAGTTTGCACCGGAGCTGTCAGGATCTAGGTATTTAGAGGAGTACGGTATGGCGGATGGTTAGCACCCGCACTAATCACACAGGTTGTGTACGTCCACCAGTCGTTGGAAGATATAACGTGTACGTAAATTACATCTGAAACTACGGAGTCTACGAGAGTGCGATCTGTTTAGCGCGTGTGTGCGGCACAGCATTAGAATCCCATCTCTCGACTCTCTCTCTCTCTCTCTTGCTCTCTCGACTTTTGCCTACATCCGGAGCATGCCTGTATGGCCTCCCACTCAATGCCACACCGTTGATTATACACATACGGGTTCGTAGCCACGTATGTGACGTATTTTGGATGCTCTCAGCTTGCGCAACTCATTAGCGCACTCCGCAGTCACCTGACTCGACTTAACTCTCTCTCTCTCTCTCTCCCTCCCCCCTCTCTCTCACTCTCTCTCTCTCTTTCTCTCTCTCTCTCTTGTATGCACGAACGTATACACGCGTGTGTACCCTCAACGAGAGACTCTTCGCGGTCGCATCTCTACGCTAAATGAGTTTAAAAGTGGCTGCACGAAAATCCCGACCAGGCTAAAGCGTTCGTGCGTTTCTACGCGAGCTGACTCATCACTCGTCAAATTCCGCCTGACTCGACCCCGATGCTCCGCGATAAATAATCAACAAGAAACATTGATCGAGACGCTACCAACTATGTTTCCAACTGCCTCGATCACCGGGATCCTCTATCCATGCAGAAATTTGTTGCAGAGTTCCCAGATCCTACTATATTCCTATAGGGAGTTGATGGGGTCGACGCACGGAGCGAGTCCACATTGGAATCCAAGTGGATTCCGCGCTGTTTTCCGACTGACGTCGTTTGACAATTTTTCGTTCGAAGTTCTCAATCAGAATTTGGTGGATCGCCCGAAAAATATCGTTTCGCAATCCCGTGCAGAAGTTTGCTGGGGAGACCCAAGATGCACCCACGCCTCTATCGGGATTTGTTATGGACACCGCACATATCACTTGGTCACCCCATCCCGTGAAACTCGTCTGTTGGTTTGACATTTATTCATTGACCGGTTAACAAGACCACATTTGATCTTCAATTAACCGGTTAACGCATTCAATTGACATCTTAGTACAAACACACAAGCTCTATGATAAAAATTGAGGTAGCAGATCGCAATATATGGGTCAAAATACCGGAACCCATGGTCAACAAATCCATCGTGCGCCTACTCGCATCATACTACATCGTCGAAATGTATTTAGGAAAGACAACTATCGAAACTGTAAATATATAATTAACTTTATAAAATATATAATAAACATTATAATTAATATGATTAATACAATTAACACAGCGTAATGTATATATAATCTGCAATAAATACCTATAGTTTGACGATGAAAAGCTTTGTCATTGAAATAATTTTTCCGACGCATCCCATGTGTATGCAGTACTACAAAAATAAGGGTGTTGTTTCTACACACTTTGAGTGTGTGAATGGCTGTAGACACTTTTTTACACGTTTTAACGTGTGTGAGAAAATAACACACGTAAGTGTGTTGTTCGAACGCATAGATCCGTGTTATTGTTACATCGTCATTCTTTTACACACGTTAAAACGTGTAAAAAGTGTCTACAGCCATTTACACACGTAAAGTGCATAAAAACAACACACTTGTTTTTGCAATAAGGAGGCCTCATTGGGATCCAATTGGATTTTGCCCTGTTCCCCGATGAATGCTTGAGAATTCTCACCACGTTCGAATCAAAAATACTTGAGAAGTCACGAGAAAAAACTCGGCGTGTTGAAACATAACCTGCATACTTCGTGAGCGTGCACGTGTGTGGTGATATTGTGTCAAAGTACAGTAAAAGAAATAGCAAACGATAATTGCAGTGAATTTTCGATGCTGGGATTCAAATCAATATTTATCACGTACTTTTCACAGCGATTTATAGTTTTTTAAGATCAGATGTACACGTTTTTTTTTCGATCTACTCATTTTGTATCTCTATATATTTCGTCTAGAAAATCCGAACTACCGAATGCGATGGGATCCATCAAGAATCGTGTCTAATCGTAGTCTACTTGGGTTCGCACATTGGATTCCAATGCGGAATTCCGATTAGAATCCAATGTACGATCTTGCCGTTCCAGTACAGGGATCCAATGCGATTACCCATTGGGTCCTCATCAGGAAGTCAGGACAATTATGGGAACCCAATCGGATCCCTACGACAATACCTGCAACGACATGATTTTGAAACTTCCATAGTTGGAACGCAGCGAAAGTTTGGCAGCCCGAAATTCCTTTCCCCAAATTTCGGCTACGAACGTCACCCTGACGTTTTTTTGGATCCTACAATCGACAGCCTAATTTTGCAGGATAACATTCTGGAAGACGAAATAAATGAATATTTCTTTTTTCATGGCGTTCCCGCATTTAAATTTCCTTCAGATGGATTTGAGGGAAAAAAATATGAAAAAAAAAGTATCGTCACTTCGTTGGCCCCGGTATGCATCGAAGCTCATATTGCGCACTTAACGACACGTACACAAACTGCGTAAGGAAAAGGGAAAAGCTTCACCGGTTCCTTGCACCTCGATCGCAAGCTCTCCTCGTTGCGTAGCCATACGAGCGCGAAATACACTTTGAAACCTCGAGCGCCGTACACGCTCCGACAGATTATTCGCTCGGTCTGCAAAACCGAGAGAGATCGATCAGCCACCGCGCTCACTTATCGCGCTCGCAACATTGGCCGACACGATTTAACGTACGCGCGATCCCTATATCCGATATGTATATAGGTATGAGTATATATATCGATACTGCGATCGATCACATTATGATGTTAAAAGTGAAAGGTGGTAAAAATACCACCTGCGGCGCTATAAGGGCTTAATCCCCGTCTCTCTTTCTCTCTCTTTCCCTCTCTCCTTATGTATATATATGTATATATGTATGTATATATATATACATATATATATATATATATATATATATATATATATATATATATATATATATATATACACATACATACATATATATATATATATATATATATATATATATATATATATATATATATATACATACATACATACATACACACATATATACACGTGCATGTCCGATCGGTACCGAAAGTACAATTTATGTACATACATAATATCGTCTATACGCATTTACATATAAGACGTTTCCGGGTCACTCCAAGAGACTCGTGGTCGCCTCCATTTTTATATTCGATTCTACTCGTCTCGACATTTGTCAGTGCTATAAAATTTTCCGAATATTTCCTACATCTGAATTTCAAGTATGTGAACGAATGGAAAAATATTTTGCATATGTACGTCATCGAAAGGACCGGGGTTCACTACTCCAAAAATGTATTTGGCTTATCTTGATAAGTTATTGCTGGTAATTTTTAATTGTTGATATTTTTATTTATTTTAACGTTTGTATTGCCAATAACGATAATTGTTGGTTATTTTTTCTTAATTCATATTTTTATTCATTTTATTATTTTTATTACCGATGATGATAATTGTTGGTAATGTTTTAATTAATGATATTTTTATTTATTATTTTATTTTCGTTATCGATGATGATAATTGCTGATAATTCTTTTACTATTGATATCTTTATTTATTTTGCTATTTTTATTATTGATGATGAGTGAATTGACAGTTATTGTGTGTGGATATATACGTCATGGAAACGACCGGGGTTCAGTACCCCAAAAATGTAGCTTACCTTGATAAATAATTTCTGGTAATTTTTAAATGTTTATATTTTTATTTATTTTATCGTTTGTATTGCTAATAACGATAATTATTGGTTATTTTTTTCTTAATTCATATTTTTATTAATTTTATTATTTTTATTACCGATGACGATAATTGGCCGTAATTCTTTTACTATTGATATTTTTATTTATTTTGTTATTTTTATTATCGATGATGGGTGGGTTGACAGTTATTGCGTAAAGTGACACGACGAGTGGGAGCAGGGAGTTACTCGTCACATAGTCTCGGAGTACGAACTCTTTATGTGTCATTAATGGTGGGAAATGAGCAACTGCTATTAATAAAAAGAGGCAAACGGTACTCATTCATGAAGATCATTAAGTAAATTGTCGATAAACGAGTCGAGATAGTGCTAGGCAATCATCTTCCTACTAATAATAAATGTTGGCGAATAAAAAGACCTAATTCGCGCTCGATCAGATTGAAGTTGTCAGACTCGTATCTTGGTGTGTTTCTAGTTGTAGTAGGTACGTGCGAGCTGATGGAAACGCTCGCATATATGTGTATGTGCGAATGTACACACCTGTACGTCTTATCGATGGTCAAAAGCGGTATCCAGTACGTTGGACTTGCATGGCCGAGCCACTGCAAAGTGTTCTACTTGCAGCGGACGAACATTTTCACCGGTGGTATACTGGGTCAGACAGACGTACTTAAAAGTAATAACGCAACGAACCGCCTGTACTTTCGTTCGATATCGATGACAACTTTTCTTATAAATGCTAGAAAAAATTTCGGAATTTCAAGCACGCTGTAACAAAAAAATCGGGCATGAAGGGCGAGAGAGGGGGGGAGTAGGTTAATACATTTATTGCACTCTGGTAGGCTTATATAGAAGTTTGCATCAATGAAGCACAATGAAAGTTTTTTTGTGTACTTGTCAAAAATGGTTCGGCATTCTAAGACTGCGAAAATCATTCAAACGTTTTTTAGCATCCATATGAGGAATGTGCGAGCTGAAATTGCTAAACGGGATTTCAAACGATATAAAAAAAAGAAGACACGAAAATGGTGCAGAAATTTTGTTGCATTCAAACGACGCGGACTCCAACGCCATAATAGTTTTGTATTCAATCAATAAGCATCGTATTGATTTCTTATAATATCTTTTTATATGCTTTATAATATCCCATTTATATTTTATGAGTATCTTGTTATATGGTTATAACAAGTGTTATAACAATATAGTATTATGATAAATGTTGTAAAATGTAATATAAAATATTAAATACTTAATATATAATATGAAATATTAAGTATATAATTATAATATATTATATATATTATTATAAAAATGTAATATAAAATATTTAATACATCAAATATAATATAAAATATTAATTTCTATGACACTCTAATGATGTATTATTATAATTGTTAAATTATATGATGAAAAAATGTCATATTGTTTTAACAAGTGTCATAATAATATAGTATTATAATAATTTGTACAAAAATGTAATATAAAATATTAAATACATAAAATATAATACAAAATATAAATTTCTATCACACTATAACAACATATTTTTATAATAATTGTGTTAATAAGTGTTATGGTATTTTTGTAACAGTTATTATAAACATGTGACGTGAAATATGGAATACATAAAATATAATATAAAATTTCGAATTCATCGAATATAATACAAAATATAATAACTATTCTTACAACAATACAATATAATATAAAATATCAATTATAACCCGGCGTTCCTAAATTCCCCAACCTCAAATAACCCAACTTTTTTCATCCGAGTGCCCAATCTTTGAAAGTTTTTTTTACTCAAACGATCTCAAGTCTAAAATTTGTCGGGGGGGGGGGGGAATTTGCTTCCCCTGCCGGAGATTTTCGCACGAGACGAACGTTTCCCAGAAATGGAACTATCTACGGAGCAAAGATAAAATATACGCATGTAACAAAAAAAAACCAATGGAAAATCGTTTTTCTCCTTTCGTGCGTTCCTCTTATGCGCCTTGCTTCATCCGTTTCTCTTTCTCAACTCCACGGGATAATTGAAAAAAATTCTTCGGATTCCTCTCGCCGCTTGGGACACGCGTAATTTTTTTCCTCTCTCTCTCCCTCGTCTCACCATTTACGAAGTAGCACATATGAAAAAAAGATGTATGCATATGACGAAGAGACATGCGTTACATAACTTTTTGTACAAACAGCATGCCCACAGCGTGTATAAAGAAGTCAAGGATGTTTGAAAGTACACGAAGGTTGTGTTAGTGTCCAGTATGCACGCACGCGACGTACATTTTCTCGTGGCATTCTTCACCGCTATTTTTATGTGTGCACGTACAAAATGTTTCTCCTGATACTTGAGGAATCCGCGTGACAGATATATTGTATGTTCTCCATCCATTTCCCCCCCCCCCCGCCCCTCGGGAGTCCAAAATATTTCCTCCTCGAACTCATAACCGCGTGGTGTTATTTTAATTATTTTTATTTTTTATACAACGTGAAGACGTTCGTGACGCAAGTGTCAATTGAAATACATTCCATTCAATAATTGTTTTTATTCCGCATTTCGAAAGTAAATTTTTCCGGTGAATTTTTGTTGTTGTTATTTTCCTGCACGTATTGATGCGAGAAAAAAGTTAGTACGAATAAAAGTTTGAATCTCCATATAATCAATCGAGGTATCGATTTCCATGATTCGAACGGGTTTCGATTGTTAGATTTCTGATCTCAAGGAAGCTCTTTACCTGCAAGCGTTTGAAAATCCAATTTTCCTTCCCACTGTTCGGCTACCAAATACGGTTGGTGTTAATTAACTGCGGAATTTATTTCTCGAAGTTTCGAACGAGAACACGTAGCCCTCCGTGCCGTATCTCCTTCGCGGCTCATTGTTAAATGAACAAATTTTCTCTTTCGTGCTGTAACGAGATATCGTAATCTGCCGTACAGATGTGAAGATTTATTTGTAAACTCAGGGTAGCTCGCTGCACGACTACACAAAGCAAAGTCCGAGCGTTTTTACACTGGAAAACCTAACGCATAAATATGCAAGTATGCAAATCAATAAATGTAACGTCTTTCGTTCCAGCAGAGGAACGCTTTGCTTATTAAATAATTCGTCAATTTTTCTAAATCATTAAATAAGACAATTCATTAATTTTAGGTCAATTAATATTGATTCATTCAAACTTCTTGTTGGAATTGAAGACAAATAACAATTAATTCAATTTCTTGTTTAAATTAAATCAAAATAAAAGTCAATATAATTTCTTGTTCGAATAAAATTGAAATAAAATTTGATAAAACTTTTTATTCAAATTAAATTATGAAACGAACTAATTCAATTTCCTGTTTGAATTGAATTGAAGTAAAAAATCAATTTAATTTCTTATTTTAATTAAATTAAAATAAAAATTAATTTCGTTTCTTATCGAAATTGAATAAAAATAAAAATGTATTTAATTTCTTGTTTAGATTAAGTTTAAAATAAAACTGATTTTAATCGTTATTCAAATCAAATGTCTTATTCCAATTGAATTTCTTATGAATTTAGTTTCTTCCTTAAATTAATTTCCTCATTAAATAACAAATTCAATACAAGATTTACTTGAATTTAGTTCACTCCAATTAAAATTAAATTAATTACGTTTCTTATTAAACAATACGCTTACTAAAAAAACCTACGAAAGCAACCTAAAGTGCATGCAGCCGGACATATTGACACTTGACTTCGTAGATCGTATCATTACACTACCTCCGCATTCTTTCCAATGACAAAATGTCCTTAATTCCCCCAGCGAGAACTCATGAGTCACGACCCAGCGAACAACGATCAAACGAACTACAAAGTACTGAATCATTGTCGTTATCATTGTCCCTGAAAAAATATCCAATCGTAGCCTCGTGATTATCATAGGAAATTTTCGAATCCTTCGTCGCTTCCTTCAGCCACGTCTCTTCCGGTCTTCGTGTCTCTCTTGCGCCTCGTAAACCGACTTGCGTCGACGTGCTCATCAACATATTCAAGAAAGTTGTAAACTTTGTGCATCAAGATGCAAGACGAAAAGGAAGACCGAGCGAGGAGGCAAGAGAGCTGTCGAAAGGGCGGAGTGGGGAATGGCCAACAAAGAGGAGGTCTTGTGCGAGCGGCAGTGTGTCAGTAGAACAGGCGAACCAGCTAGGTACATGGGAAACTCGTTTCCCCACTTGGGGTCCATATAGATGTGGCGTGGAGCTAACAAACCCGCTGCTCAAAGAGAACTCCTTCACGTGGTCTCCTTCTTTTTGCGCAGCATCACATATATATATATATATATATATATATATATATATATATATATATATATATATATATATATATATAATATATTATATTATATTATATTATATTATGTTATATATTATTTATTATATATATATATATATATATATATATATAGAGAGAGAGAGAGAGAGAGAGAGAGGGGGAGATAATTTCGTTCGTTGCTCTTCGCTTCGCTCGAAGACAGTTCCGCGTGAAATTCTCTTGGTACACATACGCATATATACCCATATATTTATATATTTAATAGCGCCTATTAATATATAGGAAAATAGTGTGTGTATGTTTTTGTGTGTGTGTGTGGGTGTGGGTGCATCTATATATATATATATATATAAATTTGTCCCCGGACAAAATAAAGAACGCACCTTGCTGTTCAGTTAGCATTGCCTTTTGCGTCCTTAATTTTGTCCAGTACTGTGCACACACTCACGCATAAATACAGGGTGTCCTGTTATCATGAATGCATAATCCTACAACCGTCGACAGGTCAGATCATGTCCGACTATATGCTGGAAGTTCAGTTCAGTAAAAGCCCCGCGGTTTTCGAGATTCTGGGCTGTATGCCATTTTTTAAAAAAAAATCCTCTACTTTTGGTTTTTCGCATACCATTTATACAAATTATATGAATCCACAATAAATAAGCAACTTCTTGAAGAAATTGGCCCGTTATGTGTATAACATTTTCTTTTACACCGCAGGCTATCAAAGTTAGATGTTCGAATTGGTTTGTATGAAAATTCTGCATAACAACTTTTTTCATAAAGTTTCCTTAACATTTGAGGTTAAAAAGAAGACTTCTTTAGGTAAAAAAAATAACCGGGAGTACTTTTTTTTTTAACTGTGTTAATAAAAGTTATCTTTTGTAGAAATGGCATGCGAAAAACCAAAATCAGATGATTTTTATCTCGAAAAGAGTGGATTTTTACTGAAATGAAAATTCACCATGTAGTAGGACATGATCTGACCTACCGACAGTTCCAGGATTGTCCATTCATAACAAAACAGGATAATGTGTGTGTGTGTGTGTGTGCGTGTGGGTAGACGAGGCGAAAATGAACTTTCACTGTCATCACACTAGCAAATAACTGCATATAAAGTCAAAATTGGTGAAAAATCAATGACGCTAAACATTGCAAAATACGAAATAAAGTGTGTCCAGGCTACGAGCATACGGGGAAAAATTTCAAAAACATCGCAAGTGTCCATATCGTTTCAAGAAAAAACGAATCATTGTCGGTTTAGTCGAGCAACATTATTTGGCAAAATAATTGCCCTCTTGTTACTATATTTTTGAATTTTTCGTTCGAAGACGGATCATCGTATCTATGAGTAGGTTGGTACATCTATATGTACCATCGCCCTCTGCACGAATTACAATGTAATTATCGTTCATTCGTTTTCACGGTTGATGTAGAATCGTGCTAGACACGCATATATGCCGAGACAGCGCGACACGATGCGGTTTATATTAACGCTGGCGAGGCTTAACTGGCGTGCAGAAAACGGGCATCGCACAAATGTGGCCGATCGTTTAAGGTCAATGTTAAAACCGCGGCGAACGACGTCGCGCGCGGGATACGGATAACGGATTTTTATAGCAATTTCTGATTCTCTTTGATCCCTTGCACCTTTCTTTTCCTCGCTCAATCTCTCTATCCCCCCCCTCTCCCCCCTCTCTCTATCTTTCTCTGAGACTGTCCCGGTTATTTGTTCGAAAATTCGAGATACCCGAAGAGTTGCGTAGTGATTGATACAAGGATTTCCATGCCACCCATGAACCGCGAGAGCTCATGAATTTCGGATTTTTAAAGAGGTACGATCATTACTACGACTCCAGCTTTCGGATTTGAAGTTTTTATATGATTTTGACGAGTACTTTTTGCGCCTACTGCCAAAATTTGAGCTATTTTGGCCGTTTAGCTTTTTCGCAATAAAACTGCAAAGTCGAGCACTTTGACTTACCGAAGCACGTCGTCTTATGAAGACGGCCAACCGGAAGTGCAGTGATCGTGGTTTTTCTGCTCACGTATCCAACTAAACCCATTGGAAAACTGAAATTCGATAGATTAGATGTAATAGATATTGTAAAAAATAAGAAAAATCAATCGTCACCGTGTAGTTAGAGCACTACATTACAAGAAAGTTTCAATTTCCGGTTGAAAATGGTCAGAACGACGAGATAGCACCCACAGACTTAGCAACGTCGCGAGTAACAGCTGATGCGTTTGGCGAACATAACCCAGCTTTGTTTTGAAATTAATTTGAATAGAAGCCGCCACAAAATATGCAAACGACAATTTATGGAGTTTTATCATTTATCACGTATCAATAATATGTATAATTAAATGCTGCCTATCGTGTTAATTCCACTGAGATAATTCAAGCCTATTTCAATAGGCTTGACTTTTATTACGTTAATATTATTACGAAGATTACTACCGAGTCGTTGACGATCTAATTTTTCAGTTTTTATTTGTTCACGTGCAATAAATTCATCATTTACCACAACATTTGGCACACTATAATCGATAATACGAATAATCAACATAAGTAAACATCAATCAGAGCAGCTGTGGGTAAAATAAGTTTAGACTCTTTGTTATCCTATGGAAGTGTTCGTACCTCCTTAATTGCCCAGCGCATATCGAGGCAATATCACGATGAAGTTTGCAACGTTGCAACGCAACGATTTTTTTTTTGTTAATTGTTCATTTCGCCAGTTGTATCATTATCGAAAGCTTTTTTTTTGCCAAGCCGTGGCCGACAATCTCCGATAAACATACGTAAGCACGTTTGAATGATTTTCACAGTCTAGAACGGCCACGAAAATTTGAGCATTCGAATAGAATTGATTTTCGTTGCATTCCAACGATGCAAACTTTAATATAATGAGGCGCTGGCATATTGAAATATAGGTCGTAATGTCGATAATCGCACACTCGCAATCATTGTTTGACACTGACCTTACGACGGTCCACGCAGAGTTCATCGTCCTCGACGAACGTCTGCAACGAATGCTATGAAAGAACGCGTGAGGATCAACGATCGATTCACCAATATCTAAAAAATCGACACCTACGATGGAAGCGAAATGCTCACTATATTCACTTTTTTTTCACTTTTTGGTTACGAACTTTTTTATTGTCCAACCACGAACCCTCTTCTTTTTCAAGTTAACCTCAAAATTGGAGCTCAAAGTTCACAATTTCTGCTTTAAATTTTTCAAAGACACACGGATTCAGGTCTTGCAATAGAGACAATATTTTTTCCTAAGCACAACATTTGTGTCTTGTCGAATTAAAAAGCACCCAACCGAGACTGGCGGATGGGCTGTAAGGGTTCGACTCCGGAGGTACTTCCAGTTAAGTAGAAATCTGCATGGCCGATACTCGGAGCGGTGACCGTTTTGCCGTACACCGTCTGGCGCATCAACCAGTCGGCGGACGGCCAATACTTCTGAGACCTTGCTGTAGATGATACTTGAGTGAAACGCCTATGCATCAGAGAATCAGAAGAATATGGGGCCGTCTATTCTGGTACGGGTTTTCCACAATTTCCCCACGCCCTTGGAAAATGTATAGTGTAGCTCAAGACGGCTGTGGACGGAGATTAGGCTAGATTAGCTAAGCCCAGGTAGGGAATGGTAGGGAAGGGTTCAATTGGAAGGGGTGATAGGCAAGAACCCGCAAGAGTATACGTTAGAATGCAGGACAAAAATTAAAAAAATGTTAACCCACTTACGACCTTGGGACTGAACTTTATTCGGTAAGTACTCCGAGCTGGTCATCAGCCTGTCAATGAACGTGCGCGATAATAAAGTAGGTGCGTACATGTATATATACACACACGCGTAATTTATATACTCTCGTCGTTTATTTGATTTCACGCGCGCTTAGGCGAACAAAATTTCACGCCCACGGAGCACGTTGTCCCTCTTATGTAGACGAATTATAAGTATACTCATCATAGGTATATCGTTATTTTAGTAAGTGCTCATAAGCAACATATGTACATATCTACGGATGGGGAAAGTTTATTTTAAACTGATTATATATATATATCTACGGTTTAGTATAATATATAACTATAACTAGTTAAAAATACCATGTATCGAGTTTAAAATATACTTTCCCCAACCGTAAACCGTAAACTAGTTATATATATATATATATATATATATATATATATATATATATATATATATATAACTAGTTAATAGTTAAACTTTTTAATAGTTAATAATTAGTAATTTAATAATTAATAGTTAATTATTATATAGTAATATATATATATATATATAACTATATAATAGTTAAAAATACCATGTATCGAGTTTAAAATATACTTTCCCCAACCGTAGATATATAAATATGCTGCTTATATATACATATTATATATATATATATATATATATATATATATATATATATATATATATATATATATATATATGTATGTATATATATATATATATGCAGGGTGACAACCATAACGTGGCTATGGGTTTTTTAAGGGATCTTCTCACTTTAGACACTAAAAAAGGCTGCTTCATGGATTTTTTTGATAGTTTTATATTATAGAAATTTATATGAAAGTTGTTACACTTAATAAATACACTTTCGAAATAAATTATTTATTTATTTGAGTTTTGAAATTAAACTGTATAAACTAAATAAAAACTTATTTATAATTTAAAAATTATTTATTTATTTGAGTCACTTTTTGTAGACGAAAATGGTAGTTAAAAAATTGTCCTAAAAAGCTTTTAGGGCTGCGCTGTTGAAATCTCGGAGATGGATGATCCGAAGCAAAAAAAAACAAACGATTCTAGAGGCAGTATGTTTTAGATTCAGTATACGATTTTTTATATATGCAAAAATAAGAAGATAGCGGACATTTTCCGAACTAACGAAAAAAAACGTGTTTTTTCACCGTGTTTGGCAAAATGAAACAGGAAATATGAACATTTTAGAAAATCCCTTATATACGCTATAGCTATAATTGTAAAGAAGGTGTGCTCAAAATTTCATAAGGATGGGTTTAGAAGTTTCGAAGATTTTATCAACAAGCTGTGGAAAAATATATAATTATGCATAAATACATTCAAAAAACTTTTTGGGTTATTTCGAAAGTGTATTTATTACGTGTAACAACGTTTATATCAATATCTATAATTTAAATCTAATTGAAAATTCATGAAAATAGAGTTTTTCGCGTCTAAAGTGAAAAGATCCCTTAAGGACTTGACGCGGAGATTCTCCAACCGAAAAAAGTATGATATTTAAAGATTTTTTCTGTATTCTTAAAAAAAATATATAGCCTATTTTTTGACGAGTAGTGTTTGCCATAAAAAATTGCGCATTTTTGAAAAAAACCAAAACTCCATTTTGAGTTCAGCAGAATAAATATAATTCAATTCCTAATACGAAACACTTCGACAAGACATTTTTTCTTAACGAAACAAATGTCATTTTTCAACTTTAAAATCCATCTCTGATTTTTTTTTCTCGATAACAGTATGCAGGGAAAAGGTTTTGCAGGAGTGTTTCGTATTTGAACTTTAATTATATTCATTCTGCTGTATTCCAAATGAAATTTTGATTTTTTTTTGTTCCAGAATGCACAATTTTTCGGGCAAATATTACTCGTGAAAGTACGCTATATATTAGGTGTACTAAAAAGAAATCCATTATTTTTGCGTCTAATTTCATGCAAAAACAATTGCCTTCAATTTCATGAAAAAATAATTGATTTCTTTTTACTACACCTAATATATATATATATATATATGGATATTTTCAAGCATGACGAAAATTTAGATCATATTTTTCTTAGTGGCAAAATCTCCATGCAGAGTTAATAAAAAAAACATTGATATCTTGTAATTGTCACCCTCTATAGGTCTGTGTGCAAGCTTACGCATGTACCAACATTAATCGGAGAAACGATTAAATCT
>OX632363.1:31517678-31647730 GCA_951751655.1 Ophion costatus
GGTATGTCGCTTATTTTTGTGCAAATCTGAAAATAACATTCACTATTACTACCTGGGAAGTAGCTGGAGAAGAGAATAAAAGGCTAGGTGAATGAAAACGAACCGTGTACATGCAGCAGTAGAGTTCTGCTCGTTGAGTTTTTTCTCCCCCTCCCCCTCACTCGTTGTTTAAATACATGTACACATTTTTTCTTGCCACGTAATACCATCGTGTTTCCATCTCCTAATTACAGCCACGCTACACTTACCACATACGCGAGTACATTTATAATTTGAATTCCTTGCTAACGGGAACAAAAGACGTCCGCCAGTTCATGAAAAAAAAATATATATATATAGTTATACAATCATAAACTATACAATTTTAAAATTTACCGACATTTGTGGACGGGCGGTTGGGGTTTGCCTCCAGCGGATACTCCGAGTTAAGCAGCATTGTGCACGGCCGATACTCGGAGCGCTTAGCCCAGCACCGGCTGGGGCATCAACCATTCAGCGGAAGGGCAGGGAATAAAAGAAAATATAATTTAAAAAATATTCAATTCATTTAATTTATTCACATGTATAGTTTATCATGTATATGTATACAACAAGTTGCATTCAAAGGTGTACATACATCGCCCTTGGGGCAGATGCCAAAAGTGATTCATTTTTGAAAGCTCCATTTTCTTATCCCCATTTTTTCATCGCCCGATCCAATGTAGGTACTGGCCTACTGTCATGGAATCGAGTTGGCAATTCCCTGTTCATGTCCCAGCACTATGTTCAACCCCCAAGGTAGAGCATAGCACGAGGCACCTTGGCGCGTTGAATTTTGTTATTCTCCTCGGGTTATACAAACGGTGCACATTCATTGCACGCGGCGTTTCCCGTCGTAACAATTTACGGTAGGTGCGGGTGAATGCAGCGTTAAAATGGTATTTTACTATCTCGAAAGAGTTATGTCATTAAGATTGCCATTTTGATTTACAAACGATATACGTATAATATTTGTCTGTATGGATGAAACGTGCTTCATGCACCGATGGAACAAGCAATCTCATCATCGCCGTAGTCACGCATCCTGCAAATTTGTAGATCTCGCATCGGAGACGAGGACGACGATGACGACGACGACGCACGAACTCGAAGCTCTGTGCATTATGTCCCTCTACCTTGCGTTACCTGCAGCAACCTACTTAACGTCCTTTGCCACTGTGTCGTACCAGCTCTTCGTGTGCAACGCGCGCGCTGCACCTTGCTCCAGCAATCCGCTACACCGACGTACATATATCGGGCACAATGTGCACCACACGATGCGTCGAGACCCAGCTCGTTGTCTCACCCGACCACAATAAGCAGGCACGGCCTAACTCTAGTTCGAACGCTGACGTGTATACCCCCGGGTAATAACGCGAACCCTGTTTCAGCCTACAGATATATGTTCGTGTATTTGACAGGTTTCGATAAACGAAACGACTCAAGCTCGATTTACTACACTTCTTAAGTTTCCGCTGCTTCGCCCTTTCGTTTCCCAGTTATCGATAAGTCCGCTTGTGCAGCATGTGCCCAAAGTCGCGACAGAGCATCAAAAGTTAGATGATGCAATTCTAGAGCGAAAAGTCCTCATCCATTTTTCGCTCCGACGCATTGTTGCTGAGATATCAATTGGTTAACGAAATCCAATCGGGTGCGCCGCACAAGGTGCCACTGCGATAGAGCCTATCGTATGTGATTGGGTGGGCGGGGCATGCTCGCTACTGCACGCCTCCCATCCGCCGCTCGCCACGTTTCTCATCACTACCGCATCCGATTGGTTATTAGTCATCCATCAATATATCAGTAATGCTGCGTCGGAGAGCAAAACGGATGAGAACTTTTCGCTTCAGAATCTCGCGATCCATCCATCCCCGTTTTCATACGCTCCAACTTTAGGGACACCCTATACATGGCAATAAAACTTGTACTATATGTATTTATACACAAACAGCGCGAGTAAAGCCATTGTGACTCCGGAACCGAGTCAAATCCTTTGAGGCCGAAATAAATCGTGGCACGTGACTTTGACGGAACACACTATTGGACCTCTCTGCATTTCTGTGGCAAACTCTCCTCCTCCCCATCGGTGCCTTCTAGTTTGCGCCGTGTGTTTTCAGCTGTGCTCCAGAAAACATTACACCACCGGCGTCCAAACGTTTCCTCGAAATATCCTGTACTCAACCAAGCTAAACGTCCACTAGTATGTCACCGTTTAACGCGTGCGGGACTTGTACCCGCGACCTGTCCTCATTCCACCAATCGTGACTTTCAAATCTTTCCTCTCGTGCCCTCTCTCTCCAAAGCCAAAATTCGCAATTGCCATTCCGGTAACTCTGATCTTTTATTTCCGTCACTTCGAGTGTGACTCAAATGACTTTGGAAACTGGAATTTGGTCCGGACCAACTCCTGAGCATCACCAGCGTGACAACTGCAATGTTGATGACCTGCGATTACAGCAACTGGAACCTACAGAAACTGGAGTTTGACGAAAGCTCGTCCACGCGAAAGCGTTCCTCGCGCAAATGCCATGAAATAATGCAGAAATAAATGCAGAAAAATCGCCTGGAGATTCGCACGAGGTTCCACCATATCCAAGCGACCCAAAGTCAGCGAACTCGTGTCAGCGAAGAGGCCTTTCGCTCTGTACGCGCGAGAGTGACTTTTCTGCTGAATTCGTTAGCCGGTTTGCCTTTTTCAGCACCACTTACGTATGTAGATGTCTCGTATAAGGTAAATTGAGACAGAAAAGAGATCTCGTTATCGCACCACGTTTTTCATTTCAAAGGGACGTACCGGACCGGGAAAAGAGAGACTCGTATTTCCCGGTCGGTAGTCTTGGGACTGCAGGTAGTGTTACACGTACCGTTTACGTTTATGGGCTTCTCACAAACAAAATGCTACGAATGACGAAGTTTTGCCTATCGAATCCTAACCGGCACGCCCCTTTGACGCGTAACAGTTAAATTATATAAATATGTATGCAGGCAGGACGGATGAGAAGGCGAAACAATATCCCGTGTCGATCGAAATAGCTTCCTCCTCGAGTTTTGCGAACGCGTTGATAGGAACTGGAGAACGCCTACGTAGATCCGAAGTGAGAAAGGTGAAACCTTGGCTCGAACCTTCGAGCTCTTTTTGCTTCGGTTTCCTTTTCTACTGAGTGTGGAATTGCAAATGGCTGAGAATAACTGGATGATCCCTCGAAGTGTATCTGTGACATATTTTCGTGCGGAATGCCGTTCGGTCATAAATATTCCGAGATCTGTGGTGCTTTTTATGCCCATGGGCTTGTTAGAAACGCTCGATTATCGAGGCTGCAATTGCGCAACACGCGCGTAAAAAAATTACCATCAACGACAACGATTTAAAGAAAATCATTTACTCGAGACCTTGTTATATCTTGTTGGCGACGATTTTTTTTATTACCTTTAGTTTCGAACTGTGGTTTACGGAAGGACGCCACTGTGACGAGCCGAAAAAGGTCGTTTTGTTCCGAATTTTTTTGTCCACTGGATTTATTATTTGCGATTTAGCAAAAAGGTATGTTATTCAGCATACATTAAACTTATTCCGTGTAAAGTTTTATTTTTTGAAAATTAACAATTAACAACGTTATTGAGGTATAATAGAGCCCCTGTATAAACAATGTGGTCCAACGGCCGGAACGATAACCTGACAAGGGTTGGTCTGAAGATTAGAAATAAAAAAGTCTTATAAGGTACATTAAATATGTTACATTTTTCTAATGTATATTAAATATATATATATATATATATATATATATATATATATATATATATGTATATATATATATATATATATATATATATATATATATATATATATATATATATATATATATATATATATATATATATAATAATAATAATAATAATAAATGTAGTTCTCGAAAAAAAATGCACGATATGACCAGTGTTGAAAAAAGTGTAATTTTGGCGAATTGATTACTTATATTCGGGGGCTTAAAAAATACTAAATTCGTAAACAAAAAAACGGCTACGTACAATAGCAACTGCAGTTGCAGCAATTTTGGATTTTTTGAAAATTGTACATCGGACAATCATAGCTATCGTTATGATTCCGGTCAGATCAAGAAAAGTCGTTTCGAGAAAATCGCGATTGAACGTTCTAATATACATAAATCGTTGCGCAGGCTGCTCTCACGGAATCATCTGTATCTTGGTCAATTTTCAATATTTCAACTTACATTTTTTTCCCATATTCCCGAATATATATGAGGCATTCCACGTGAATCCGGTGGACTTTTTCCCTGACCCCCGCCAATTCGATTTATTTAGTTTTTATCTGATTCCATTGACTCTATAAGACACCCTGAATTTTTTTTACATTTTTCGAAAAAACCCTTAGGCCAAAAAATTGTTTTTATTTCCGAAAAAAACGCCCCGATTTAAAAATCTGAAAAATTTCCCAAAAATGCGCGATTATATGTAAATAGTTTCAAGCTACCATCGGCAGTCGAAGTATGATTTTTTCGTCAGCAGTCAAAAAATGCTGGTATTAATTTCAATTGAGGTTGTCTTTGGCACAGAAAAAATCATACTTGCACTACGGGTGATAGCTTGAACATTTTTACGTATAATCACGCATTTGTGAGAATTTTTTCAGATTTTTAAATCGGGATGTTTATTCGGAATTTTTTTTTTTACCAAGGATTGTTTCGATAAATGTAAAAAAGAATCAGAATGTCTTTTAGAGTCAATGGAACAAGATAAAATAAATAAATCAAATTGGCAGGGGTCAGGGAAAAAGTCCACCGGATTCACGTGGAATACCTCATATATATATATTGACAAACGCAAAAAAAATTGATTTTTTTACCCGTCACACTGTTGCCCCGCCTCAAAAAAGGTCCTAAAATAATAAGAATGACAACTGAATATGGATTATATGAGCGCATAAATCGTTTTCTAAATTGTTTCAGTTGTTACGATATTTAATTTTCAACTCCCTAAAGTAAAATGAAAAGCACAGAGGAGGGCTAAATGCCCAGAATGCGAAAGGGGTGTTCAAAAAGTCATTGGTGGTGCGGAATACGAAGTTGTGTAAAATAATTCAACCCACTTAACTCTTTCAAAGGCTGCACTCTAAAAAGTCGGATACTTGCCGCACTCATATCCCATGGCGTGTCGTTGGCTCTTTAATGCAAGCATTAAGGATGTTGAGTCCCAAATCACAAATGATAATAAAATTCTAAAAATTTGGTATGTTTTTGTATGAAGTATTTCAGAGGTCGTGTAAAAATTTCACGACAATTAGGAAGCTCGTTATTGAACAATTAACATTCACAAATTAAATGTTGTCTTATGGAAACTGATGTAACTTTGCAATAAGTTTTTTTTTTTTGACCTCTCAATTTTGTAATATCTACAATATACTGAAAGCAATGGAAACAAAACGAAGTTTATTGATAAATTTTTTTGAAATTTCTTTTAAAAATTGTTCTTAACAAAATGTTAATTTTTTATTAACGAGCTTCTTAATCGTCGTGAAATTTCAACATGACCTCTTAAATACTTCATACAAAAACATACCAAATTTTCAGAATTTTCTTATCATTTTTCATTTCAACCCTTAAGGAGGTTGAAGTAATGATGATAGAATTCTGAAAATTTGGTATGTTTTTACATGAAGTATTCAGGAGGTCGTGTAAAAATTTCATGATTAAGAAGCTATTTATTGAACAATTAACATTAACATGTTTCATAGGGACTGAATATCCTTAAAGTCGTAGCTATTGCTGTTTCGCCAAACGAAAAAGGGGTAAAACTTCCGGTGATTTGTTCGTCCTTAATAGCCTAATTATTAGCCTCCTTGTACGCGCCTCGTGTGTCGACGAAGGCAAGAAATGGATGATCAACTCGACTTGTGCGTTCAAAAGTTTTCGCGTTGTTTTCCATCCAGCGAGCACGCGGATAGAAGCGGCGATTAAAACTTTTCGACCGAGGCTCGCAAATGTATCCGTCGAATAAAAATGATCGGACAATATTCATTGGACCACCCGAGTGTCAATTTTTTTTTTGTCCAAAAGGTTCGTCTCCACCGAACGCACAGGTGAAATCTTTGATCGACTAGTCTTACCAAACGGCAAATGCGATCGGGGTCCAAATATAAATTGTGAACTTAGCAAAGTCATAAAGTTATTCCGGGCGGATGAAAGCACTTCGACGCTTCCCACAACGTGGCATAAACGAGGGTGTCCAAATATCGTCTGGACCGATTAGGCGTGATTACCCGAGTTTCGCGCACAAATACCGTTCGGCGAAATTTATCGAGGCTAAAACGGGGATCACGATAATCGTCCGCTGTAGTTTGGTTAACCGGCGAGAATTAACGCGGCGATTAGGCAGCGCGGCCAATGGCCAAATTCAGACGGGACAACCTGACCACGGTGTTTAGACGTTCAAAAAAAAAATATATTTTTAAATACAATTTCGTCATGAATTTGCCTTATGTCTGAGCGAGGTACGTAAGAACGAATAAAACATTCGCATCACGTTCAAATTGCCGGGAATTTCCTAACCTACGAGCTCCTCCAACACAAACGGAACGCCAACGAGGCTGCGTAAAGACAAAAAGCTAATTGAGGGGCTACATCTACCTTGAGGACAGAAGAAAATGGCCAAATTCCGATTTTTTTTCTGGGAAACGGCTGGTGAAAAAGAAACGCATTTTTATTAACACAAAGATACATATATCGAGAGCCTTAAAAAAATCACCAAAAAGTACAGAAAAACAACAAAAACATTTCGCTGGTAGATGGGGAAATTTGTTTCGCAAGGTTTGGACACTTCCCAGCTTAAGGCCTTAGATCACAATGAAGTATATAAAATCATGTGCGAATTTAACAATTTTTGTTTCGTATGCAATAGTGATTCACTCGGAAAATTAATTACACATCTATTTAGTATGAATATCAAGCTGTTAGAAAGTATTTTTTTTTTCGATGTACACAATGGCCGACCACTAATATTTTTTTTAAAATCTTTTCTTTTAGGCGCTCCGCGGCGTGACATTTAGCATCCACAATTTTTTACCTAGAATAAAAAACAAAAATTCTCGTCAATCTACATTAGAATACCTAAAGAAGTACGTACGGAATTTAAAAAATATTGTTTTATTCAAAAGTTGTAGGTATTTGAACTTAAGAAATGAATTTTCAGTGAAAAATTTCGTTATAACTGCTCATAAAATGAAAAGTTTTCGTTTAATCAGAAATTCCGTACGTACTTCTCTGCGAAATGCAATTAGGAACATAACTTTTAAATTTGAAGTAAATCGAATGAAAATTGTTAAAGTTATTTGTCACGCGATTTGGAAGAAAGCTGTTTCGAGAAGTATCGAGTAGTCGGCCATTTTGTACATCGACATTTTTTTTTTATAACAACTTGATATTTATACGAAATAGATGTGTAATTAACTTTATGAGTGAATCACTTTTTCATACGAAAAAAAAAAATGTTAAATGCGCACATGATTTTATACCCGTTTAAGGCCTGAGGCGTTAAACGTTCCAGCTGAAATCTCAAAATCAAACGGGTTATTCAAGTCAACAATGAATACGAGTCGTTGACGATCGTCGATTTTCAAAACCATGTTATTTAACAACGTGGCGACGAATTGAAACTCCAGCATACAAAATCGATGAAAAAACTCGTCATTTTTACGTAACTATTAAAAAATGAAGATCGAGTTTAAGAAAAAGTGAGAGCGTCAACGACCTTTAAATGTTTCCAATCGCTTCTACTGTATATTAGGAAACAATCCATCAAGTGGTTCTCGAGATAGCATTCAAAGTTTGACGTATGGCTGTAGCGCATTCAATATTCGGAATATTTCAGGAAAATGCAATTCTTTGACCCCCACCCACCTAGGTAGACCTACGCGATCACTCGACTCGTGGAAAGAAAAGTGGTCTTTGTCATTGAAGAATGTGGAGAAAAAAAACTTCACCGGCAAAGATCGTCGTTCATAGCATCTTGTCGTTTTTGTTGGGCACTTTGAGAGACCCTGTGCGGCAAAAGGAGATCCACGATACAGCGAGTTCGCGGAGCATGGAAGGAGCGAGTAACCGACCATTTGGTATGCAAGAAACGCTTCGGTGCTTTGTCCCGAGGGAATGGGTGGAGTGAAGGTGGTGACTACCTAACTCGTGTCCACCATGAGAAAACACCCGGGGGAAAGGGGGGTAGAGAAAAAGAGGAAGAGAGACCAACTGTAAAAATAGCTTCGTTTGGGTTTGGGGTGGGAAAAGATGGAGCTGCGAAACGAAGAGTCATTGGATCGTCATCGCTATATGGCCAACCGGAAGGAAACCAAGAGGCATCGGAATCCATACAAATGACCAATTAACTGAGACCCCTGGTGAACCTTAGCGCTTGCCAATGTTGCCGGTACCTGGTACTATTTGTTACTCCAGTCTTGTATTTCGTTCCGTCCACGTTTATGCAACGATTCTGGATCCGTCGCTCGCTTTTTTCCAGCCCGGTATGCTTTTCCAGGTCGCACACGTCACGTGCTTTCCAATCCCCTACGAGTTCGTGTCTTCCAGTCATTGCAGGACTGCTTTGGACTCCTGGAAACTGTTGAAGTGTTTTGGAAACTACTGATTCTAGCTTGGGCAATCCCAACGTTAAAGTCCCCCATGGCCCGGCATACCCAAAAGCCTAAAAGACATTTTTTGGAATCGTCATCCATTACTCCTGCGAATTGAAATGGTCGATCTCTAAAGCGAATACGTAAAGACGTTTGGGTGACTTCCATAGTCCAAATCAAGCGGGAATATTTCCGTTGCATTCCAACACTGCAAACGTCATCACGAATGGAATATCGTGGGAGGCCAGGCTTGCGATAAAATTGCCGGAAACTCTGAACGAACAAAAAAATAACGATAACTGCAACTCGCTGCAAGTTCTGCTGCAACGAAGTAGGAGGAATTGCAACCCGAGACTTGCCAGCGTAAAGATGCGAGAGGTGAAATAAGAGGAGGCGAATCGGAGAAGTCGTTCTTTTCAGCAACCTCCGACAGGAGTCGCATGAATTATTTCCTCGAGCTGGTAGTTCTAGTCGAGTGACCTGCTGAAGAAACTTTTTGACTTATAACGCTAATCGGTATGACGGGCGCGTCTTCGACGCCTTCTTCCCTCTCTTCTCGCCGGTTCGCCTTCTTTGCGACTCGTCGCCACTTCCGGTGGAATCCATGCTAGAAATATTAATGAAGCGCACTCTACCTTGCGCGCATACGTATACACGCGTACAACTGCATATACTTCATTTACGGAACGATAAGACCCCTGCGTCGGCGGTGTCCTGTCCCCAATTCGACCACATTGCGCAGTCTCCAAACCAATGAGCAAAAGAATGGAAAAAAAGAAATTAATTATAACAACGAGTCTGTAAAATGAACATTTCATGAGCTTTAATCGAGAAAATATTTACGAATAATATATTTCCAAACACAAACAAACTGAAACAGGAATCGACGAACTTTTTATCAGCAACCATACCCAATGAATATGTACACGTCGATACTTTTTGGCCCCAAATATTTTTTATCGACTTTCTCGCAAAATATTTTTGCCACCTGTCATTTTTATTTTCGCTAGATCATGATCATCTCGCCCGATCTGGTATCAATTATTACTCCATTGGAAACAGGAAAAACTATTTTGACTGCAATAAAGGTATAAAGATATATATAATACATATCTTCATTATATCTTTATTAGATTATATAGATATAAAGATATAAAATAATTGCGACATAAAAGTATCGACGCGTAAATAATGCATGTCCATATTTTATTACCCCAATTGTGTTTTATCTACTTTTTTACAGTCAAAATATTTTTGCCACTTTTTATGTTCGTTAAATGATAAGCATCCCTTTCGATCGTTTACTAATTATTACTCCATTAGATACAGGAATAAATATTCTGACTGCAAAAAAAGTAGATAACAAATAACTAGGGGAAAAAATGTACATTATCATATCAATCAATCATTATCATATCAACATTACATGTCGATATTTTTTTTTCCCAAATATTTTTTATCTACTTTTTCGCAGGAAAAATATTTGTCCGCCTTGTCATTTTTATTTTCGCTAGATAATAATCATCCAGTCCGATCTATTATCAATTAAGGTAAATGTCCCAATTATTGAACAGCTAAGCATTTGGGGGATTGAATTCGGTGAGAAAAAACATAAAATAAAGAAAAAAACCATCGCTTTCATGTTCAAATGATACTTTGATATTTTTACTTTCGAAAAATCACCCTTTAAAATATTTTTAAATGATTTCAAATGAAAAAAAAAAGAATAACAATGTGAAGCATGCAAATGTCCCAATTATTGAACACTGGAACTGCCTATGTCCCTAATATTGAACAGGCATGCTCCAGTCATTGAACACTCTCGAGAATTCTTTTTCCGTTCTGAAAATATTATTTTGTATACAATATTAACGCATTACCCCCACTTGTAGCGCAAACAAAAGGCCTTTTTCATGAATTTTTTAAAAGAAAACTACAAAACTTTTTTAATCGATCAATATACCATCTTAAAGAACACATCTTGGAGAACTTTCAGTAATTTTTTTATTGAAAAATATAACATTGTTTAGTGGCAAATGGCCGTCAATGAAATAATGTTTTTATATACACGGTTTGCGGTGACCAGCATTGCGGCGAAGTGGATCATCTGAAAAAAAAATGCGGATGGATTTAGTCAAATATAAGTATAAACTAGTCTTTAATCGTAGGATTTTAAAAAATATTCATTTTTCACAAAATAGCGGACAGTCAAAGTTAATGGTTCGATTTTAACGAAAAAAACGGCCGTTTTTTGGCTATAAAACGGCCATTTTTTCGAAAAAAAAAATCGAACGATTAAAGACTACATTTTTATGTATTAAATAAGCCTGCAAAATTTCAAGAAGATCGGTTCATTAGTGTTCGAGTAATCTTGGTCACCGACTTCAGAAATGCCATTTTGAGAAAAACGCGTTTAAAGTTTCAATTTCAGTTCTTCAATTCACGAATTCTTCTCTTTCAACGCTCATATCTCAGTCGATTTTGTTCGGATCGACTTGAAATTTTCAGGACATATTCTCAGATACTTATACTTCAAAAAAATGCAATAAAAAAATGAATTTTTCCAAGATCGCAAGCGGGGCTAACCCCTTAAGAAAGACAAAAAATTATCGAAACCTAGATATTGCATGTCGATATTTTTCATCGCAATTGTGTTTTATCTACTTTTTTTCAGTCAAAATATTTTTGTCACTCCCCGTTTTTATTTTCATTAGGTGGTGATCATTCCTCCCGATCCATTGTCAATTATTACTCCATTGGAAACGAAAAAATGGATAGTAACTTGACTATAACGATGACTTGTTCGTGCTTTGCAGATCGTAAACTTTTCGTGGGCATGCTCTCGAAGAAGTTCAGCGAGAATGACGTGAGAGACATGTTCGAGGTCTACGGCGCGATTGAGGACTGCACGGTGCTTAGAGACAACGCTGGGCAGAGCAAAGGCTGCGCTTTCGTCACATTCGCGAGCAAACAGTACGCAATCACGGCCATCAAGACCCTTCATCATTCGCAGACGATGGAGGTGAGAAATCATTCATTTTACACTCGCCAAGGTTTTTTATTGGTGTAGAATTTATCGAATGTTGATTTATCAAGCCACGCACTGATTTGCACAATGTGCCATTGATACGTATCCTAGTCATATATTTTCCAAGCAACATGAAGGCCTTGTGTTCCTTTGGATGGTCGAAAAAGAAGGCTTTTTTCGGCAATTTTTTTAAAAATACAGTCGGACCCCAATAAGAACGCCTGCAATAAGAACGCTTCCCCTTTTTCTCGCTCGAGCGCTTCCCCCACTCCGACTCGAGCCCCGAGCTCGAGTAATTTCGCGTGCGGGTTTCTGAATAAGAACGCCCAGCCTAGGAGAGTTTAGAAGAGTAAAATGAGATAAATATTGTAATGGACGTTTCCGTTTTGAACCATTCTCCTTATACTATGAAGAAATGTTGCTATACCATACGAAATCAACACTTTTTGTTAACCGAACGCATGCATTTTTCAAAACAATTTTAAGCATTTTATTTCCGTTTAGAACAAGTAATGTCTGTATATTTGAAGATTGTCATACAAAATAGCCAAAGATTCAGATAAATGACTAAAATTATTTTCGTTGTGTTGAGGCATTCAACTGGCAGTGGAATATTTTTAAGGGAACCGAATTCCTCCATTGAATCTTCCATCTCAGAGAAATGGAGTTTTTCAATGTCTTCTTTTTCGGTAGAATTAGTACTACTTTGCGGTACAGCCTTTGTTTGGGTTTACAACAAACTATTTTTCATGAACAACAGTCTATTTTTCTTTTCTTCTATGGCATGTTATATCGTCGGTGATCATCCACTATTATTCAATTACTAATATGTATGAATAATATTGCAAAAAAACTATTCATTAAGGCCTTAGGTCTCAGTAACGGGTATAAAACCATGAGCGAATTTAACATTTTTTTTCGTATGAAAAAGTGATTCACTCATAAAATCAATTACACATCTATTTAGTATGAATATCAAGCTGTTACAAATTTTTTTTTTTTTTCGATGTACTAAATGGCCCACTACTAATATTTTCTTTTGTTATCTTTTTTTAGGCGCTCCGCGGCGTGACATTTAGCATCCACAATTTTTTACCTAGAACAAAAAACAAAAATTCCCGTCAATCTATATTAGAATACCTAGAGAAGTACGTACGGAATTTAAAAAATATTGTTTTATTCAAAAGTTGTAGATATTTGAACTTAAGAAATGCATTTTCAATGAAAAATTTCGTTATTACTGCTTGTAAACTGCTCATAAAATGAACAGTTTTCGATTGATCAGAAATTTCGATTAATCAAATTCGCGCATGATTTTATACCCATTACTGTGGCCTGAGGCCTTAAGGTAGTACGAGCGCGCAACCTTGATGTCTATAGATTTTGTTCAAATTTTAACCAGACATTGTTTATATCATAATGCATGTTTGAGTGAAATTTCAGAACAGTCGACTATTTAGGCTGTAAGATAATGGGTTTTAAAATTGCAACTTTTAACACTGCAGGATCTGCATTGAAATTTAGACAGAATAATTTTTCGTAAAAAATATTTGTCCCCTATAGTAAGAAGAAATATAGCAACACCGCAGAACAGTATTGTTCAATATTTCGAGAAAAAAAATAATTATCGTGTTCCTAAAGTTAAAAATGTTGTCATAAAAAATATTTGCGTTATAAATATCAATATTTTATATTGTTTATGTTATCTTTATTAACAAATAAAAGTGTTGGTTTATTCATAACTAATGAGAAACTTTGTTCGATTAAAAATTATTTCCAAATAAAAATTTGTGTTGGAGTATTATTTTAAATATACCGCGAAAACTCACGTCATTGGAAACGTGGAACGATGCAGTGTTGCCATATGTTTTTTGCGTTCTTATTGAGCGTCGGGCTGTACTAATAAAGCAATCAAAATGCGGATTGGAGGGTTTAGTTTGCATATCTGTAGAAACTGAAATCGATCATTTGTTTTCTAAAAAGATGCAAAATGGCGGCGCAGTGGCCGGTAGAAAAAGATCCCTTTTTGAGGCCTAAAAAACTTTTTTTTTCGCAATGTACATGAATTTTGCTAGCGAAGTGCTTGCGATTACTACAAGATATTGGTTTTTGAAAATTCGGCTCCATTTCAACACAAATACTCCCTTGCGACTGAAAAATCGCCTTAATTTGTTTATAAAAACGATAATTCTACATCGATCGTAAAAATCGTGTTTACTTCTCTAGAGAATCTATCCACGAACGTACAGCTACACTTTAAAGTCAATCGGTAGAAAATTGTCGGAGCTACGAGTCCGCCCGATTTTTGGAACCATGATTTCAAGAAAAGCGCGTTTAAAGTTCGAAAACCATTTTTCTTCGGACCATGTAATTCTTGAGATGTTCATTTAGATTATTGGGATGTTCATATATCATTTAGGATATAAAAAACGATATTTTTTTCGTGTGCAACATTTTGGAAGGCCTTAAAGAGTTTCGGGACAAATGACTACATATTACCATTTGCTTCAAATTTATACAGTAAATTCTTTGTCACGTGCTGAATGCACTGTCCAAATTTTAAATCTTAAATAACAATTAAATTTTAAATTGACAATTAACATTCTAAAAAACGCTTTTCAACATAGGCAGATACCTATGATCAGATAACAAAAGGAGTACATTATGACCCTGGTGACAACATTGTCATAATGTGCTGAGTGGTTTGACAGTTTTGCATAACACTTCAAAAATTTTTTTCACACATTTTCATGCGCAAAACTGCCATCCAGCGATAAAAGTAGGCCCTATGTTGAAAAGTGTTTTTTTTTCAATTATACATGTTACAGAAACGGTGTAGACGGTTGATTTAAAAATAGGAGGGTACCATCAGTAAATGACAAAGAATTTACTGTACAAATTTAAATCAAATGGCAATATTTTGTCAATCATCCCAAAGTTCCTCAACTTCAATGACAATTTTAATTCGCGACGTGCTTGTACATAAAAGAATACGACGTTACTCTGGGTAAACATTTTTCTGTGCCGGAATATATGACACGAAGAATGGACAATCAAAGTGAAAATATATGTAGATATAGCCGACTAGTCATCGCAAACTGAAAGGGCACATTAAGACCGAGTAAATTCACGAAACGAAAAATAAAGAATTGAAGAACTCGGTACTCTCGCGGTTCCTCGAACTTATTTTTCGCGCTCGGCTAAATACGCGTCTTCCGTCTTGAGAATTGCTCTTGGCAAGTTGCCTAGCTCGTCTACTAAAGCAGCATTTATATATATATATATATATATATATATATGGGTATGCTTGTGTGTGCGCTGCTCAAATGCACCCCGGACTCCGATACACCGATTTAACTTTGGGGTGAGAATCGAGAGCGAAGATCAACGAGCGAAGGAACGCGACTCCTCGACGATGCCAATCGTTCGCAACTCTTTTCTTTTTCGTCACACCATTCGATCTATCCTCGTCTTTTTTTATGCTCTCAGGGATCTCGCTCAGTGTTCAGCAGACCTCTTGAAACGAATAGTCCGAGAGTGAACTTTCGAACCACCCAATGACCAAACTCAATCTTGTCTCTGCGTCTTTGACTCATAAAAGTGAACCGAGCACCAATTCCAGTCCTAAAATACCGAAGCATTTTTGCAAAACAGCTGAAAAATGTTTCGTTCTTTATTATTTAATATATATACGTCAGACTGATTAAAAAAAAAAAAAATCCTTCTGGATTCTTGTGCTACTGTTGAGCACTAATAAAAGAAAATTTCCCTAAAAAAATGGGCGCGGTCGCTCAATTTTTAAAGGTGGCTATCTCGACTTTTTCTTATTTTTTTCATGATTTTACTTAATAAATATGATCATGGTATTAGATTATACCGGAAATAGAATAAATAAAGGAAATAGTATGTTTCACAGCTGTTTTGCGACGAAGAAAAGTATATCGCATACACATTGAATCCTTAGAACCAAAATCGAAAATATTATTATGAATCGGTAAATAAATTGAGCCCAAACAATATTTCAAAACCTGTTTAATAAAACATAATAACTTATTATTATGACGACTTGTTTTATCATCGATAATTTAACAAAAACTGATAATAATAATGAACTAAATAATAAAAATAAATATAAGTGTAGCATTTTTTAAATGTAAATACATGATTTATGAATAAAAGCTTATAATTTAATTTTTCATAAAAAGTGCGAAATGTTAATGCGTATAAATAAATCTACATGAATAACGAGAGTAGTATAGACGCCATTACTGATCTACCTGTATTTGAATTGTGATAATATTGCAATCTTTTCAAATTGTTAGAGTTTATTTTTATTACGAAATAGCTGCTGGATGTGATTTTTATCCCTAATCCGAAGCCATGACTATGCTTAAATGCAATACGTTCATAAAAAAATATTCAAATACAAAAAAGTCGAAATCGCCACCCGTAAAAATTGAGTGACCGCGCCCATTTTTTTAGAGAAATTTTCGTTCATTAGTGCCCAACAATAGCACGAGAATCCAGAAGGAAAAAAAATTGAATCAGTCTAATATACATATATATATTATATATATATATCTATATAATATAATATATATAATATTATATTAAATATATATCTATATAATATAATATATATAATATTATATTAAATATATTATATATATTCTTTTCTCAACGGAAAATTGAATTATGTTGAAAAAAAAAAGTTTTGCAAAATTTAAGGGCTCTAAACAATTTTTTAGTTAGTGATCAAACGCCTTTTTCATGTTTTTTTTCTTATGATTTTTCGTCATTTTTCGATCAGTTTTCGGCGTTTACAGAATTACATAATTGTAGAATTGCCGAGGATCGGATGGAGGTTTTAACTCGCTGAAAAATCGGCGGGGTTGGCGGAAGGATTGAATTTATTTATGCCACAATACGGTAGGAACGAGATGGCCATATAATAGGTAGCCAAGCACGAGAGTTGCCGAGTCCGCGAGGTGAAGAGATTCGAGAGTGGTTTGTACGATACATAATGCTATAGCGACGTGCGCACAGGTGAAAATCCATTTGGGTAAGAAAAACTGCTTTTCAGTAGCAGACGGGCTTAGCTTCTCCGCAGTACGCTGGGCCAAAAAGCTCCCGGATACATTTCATCCTTCCTTCTTATATACCGGCCAATCCTGGGCCACCCCTTTTTCATGCCCGATCTCCGACGACTGCATCGCATCACTATTGCACGGGGGAGAAATGGAATAGGAAAACGCCACCACGAGGGCTTGCGCCCGGCAAAACTTTAATAAAGCCCAGACCCTCTCGAGCATTCCGCTCTCGTATATGAGAGCCACACAACTTTCCGATGCTCAACATTTCTTGTCTTTTCGGCGGAGTTTTCCCAGCCGAAACAATGCACGAGGCATACACAAGAGCCTTTTCTTTTTTTTTCCATAGGCGTAACGACAGAAGCCGAATGAAAAGCGGACGTTTCGTTTTCACGTTGAATTTTCCGCCAATAGTTTTTTGCGATTTTTTGTTACAAAATTTACGATTTTTTGACGAAGTTGTTTATGAATTTTTATGAAGTATTTTTTACCAAATTTTACGAAGTATTTTTAACAAAAGTTTACGAAGTTTTTCATGAAATTTCACGAAGTTTTTGCTAAAAAAATTTCCGAAGTTTTTCAACGAAATTTGGGAATTTTCTGCCAACAGTTTTTTAGTTGTGACAATTTTACGGCCAAGGTATCATAAATTGAGGCCTTATTTTTTATTTTCGAAAATACTAATAAAGCAATCAAAATGAGGTTTAGGGGGTTTGACATATCTGTAGGTAGTCAAATCAATTTTTTATTTTCCACAAAGATACAAAATGACGGCCCAGAGGCCGATAGAAAGGGAACACCATTTTTAGGCCCTCCATGGACGGACTGGTTGGAGAGGCACATGAGTACCTAGACCAAAGATAGATTTTTTACTAATCTATGTGAATATCGCTAGCAAAATACAGACGATTATTATAAAATATTTATTTTTGCCAATTTGGTACCATTGTGAAAAAACTACCATTTTCGGATTTCGAAAACGGCCTTAATTAGTTTATAAAAACCGCAATTGTAAATCGATCGTAAGAACGCGTTTAAAGATTCGAAACCATTTTTCTTCGGACCATATTATTCTTGAAATGTTTATACATTTCAATTCTACCATTCATGGGTTGTTCATACATCATTTAAGCCAATAGAAAAAAAGGATTTTTTTCAAAAGTGTATAGGGGAGAAGCACCATATTTTCGATACTTCTGTTTGAAATTGAAAAAAAAAGTGAACAATTGATAAGACCTTCAAATTTTACGAGTTAATGATCTACATGTCATATACAACAAGATGCTGATCATTATTTCATCCATTGCATTTGAACATTTTGAGTTATATTATGTTTTACAAAAAACGACAGAAATCGCAGTTTTCGAAAAGGTTGCCTATCGGATATCCAATATAAGCGCCCAAACTCTATTTTTCTTATATCTGATAGTAGGGGACTATTTTTATACCAAATAAAACACGACGTTTATTTTTCTAACTATGTAATGATCATCAAACAATCAGGCTTTATGAGTTGATCTTTCTAGGTAGGAATAATTTGGAGGACGTTGAAGTTTGCGACGTTGAAGCGCAACGATATATATATATATTTTTTTTTCTTCTTTATTTCTTAATTTGTATCTTTGCCCAAAGACGATTTTGCAAATTAAGGTCGTAAATTTCTAATACGAATATTCAGAAACGTATCAGCGGTTTTGACAGCCTAAATCGGCCAAAAGAAAATGTGAGGAATAGGAATTATTTTTTCGTTGTGTTCCAACGATGCAAGCTTCAACTCCATCAATTTGGCACAAATGGATGTCGAATACATATAAGGCTCTGTTAAGTATCCGATATTTTCAGATTTGACATGGCCGGACATGAACACTAATATTTTTGTTTGTATTGGTATTTTTCCGAATATTCTATATTCATATAATAATATTATATATTAATATAATAATATTAATTAAGTAAAATGAATGCTTCATAAAAAATCACATTTAACACAAAACATATTTATTTACGCCGGCGAAAAGTACCATCAGTTACTAAAAGTAACATCAACCAAAAGTATTGCCGTGGCGACATCTAACCACTAACTATTACTGTATCAAATCAAAAAAAGATGTCGCTCTGGGAAAACTCGACATAGTTAACTATCCCACATTAAGTAACTATCCGATATAAAATGCTTCTCCCCTAAAGCCTTAATAAATTCGATGGCGCTCAATGATCTTCCGCTCAGGAAGAGTCATAAGCTAAACAAAATAAGGAACCTAAAATCCAGGCACATCAAAGATTTTCGCTCGTTAAATGGACCAAAAACCAACCAGCTGTTTTTTTGTACCCGTTGCGGTATACGCATTTAACCCAGCGATTCCTTATGTTCCCATAACTTGTCAGATAAGCCACGAGTTTCTGTTGGTACTCAATGTAAGGCTTGCTCAGCTATTATTTCCTCATCTCACGGACCAAACCCAAACGTCATACTTGCCCCAAAAAATCCTTCGTGTCTCAATGCGAACTAAAAAACGGACGGAAAAGTTTTTCTGGGCCAATGTCTGCAGGGGGAAACTAGGAAAGTGGAAAAATGTATACAGAAGGTGCACTTTTTGCATGGAGTGGTGAAAATATTGGGCAGACCGGAAGTGTCGGCAAGTTCACGGTTAAGCAGCTTAACTGACACACACATGCATACATATATATATATATATAAACATACATACGTGCATACATACATACATATATATACACATACGTATACATACATACATATATATATATATATATATATATATATATATATAAGGTTTCGGTCTATAGTGAGCATGTAAAACGAAAACGACGATGACAAGTATAAGAGGCAGGCCCAGGTCGTTGCCAAGGCACGCGGCGTAGTACTCGGTACTCTGGCGCAATTCTCTCTCTCTCTCTCTCTCTCTCTCTTGCCCAACCCTTTTCCACCCTCCCCCACTTATTTCCTCTCACTACCTCCGGCAATTTCATTTTAATATCATGAATATTTCCGGCTTCAAGTACCACGAACTCGATCGTCCCAGGGCTATATAACGCTGGCCCATTTCGTTTTCGATTGCACATTCCGTCGGCGACGATGGTGCTATTTCCCTACACATCTCCCCCCTTCTGCTCTCCACCCGACGAGTCTTCGTCTCCTCGCACTCATCCTTCCTCGCGCATATACTTACCTCGCAATGCCGAGCTCAGCTCTGTCTCGAGACCTGCATCGAAATCCTTCTTTTTTCTTGAGACGTCGGGGAAAAAATAGTTTCCGAATTCTGTGCGAGACTGGGCTGAATTAGAAAAGCTCGCTTAGTGCTCTCGAAATTCCACCATTAGCGGAAAGAAAAATGGAATTGTAATTATCGAATGTGAAAATTCGGAGGATGGCATGTATGTATGTATATATATATATATATATTTGTAGAAAGTTAATTTTCATATTAGCTAATCGTCAGCCCACTCAATGTATAAGCCAACATCCTCAAAATCCACCCTGGATGGAAATTGGCAAAATGTTCCAAAACTGCCAAATGTTGTACACTACCGGCCAAAAGTTCCCGGACACTTAAGTTAATTGCGAAACTTTCGATCACTGGATAATTGTGAAATTATGTTAGAATAATATAGTTCGTTTTATTTTTTATTTTACGAAGATATTATATAGTTCTGTGTAATCAATTATATTATTAGATCATAATTTTGCAATTATCCAATGGGATAAAACGTTTTGCAATTATCTGAAGTGTCCGGAAACTTTTGGCCGGTAGTGTGATTATATTTTTTCATTGTCCGAGTTCCAACCAGTGGCGTAGCCGCATTTTTCCGGCGGAGAGAAAATGCAGTTTTGAGAAACTGCATTGTCGAGATTGGCGTGCAGGATTAGTTAGAAACTATTAAATCGATTGAGCTGAAACTTGGCAGAAATATTGATAATATTGCTACCTTCTCCTTGGTGAAAATTGTTTTTCCAAAATTAGAACAAAAAACTACTTTTTTAATCGGAATTTTACATAAATGTTGCGCGGAATGTTATTTTCTGTAAATGCGCGCCATTCTCTTAAATTTGCATTTTCGTTATTTCAATTACCGTCAAATAGAAACTATACATGTTCTACCTGACATTTGTTTAAATGAATTGAGGATAAATGTATTAAAATAATTATTTTATATACTTAAATATACTATTAAAGTATACCTACAGTTTGATAAACGTAGAATAATTATTTTTTAGTTTAAAAAGTCCTTCAAAATTGCTCAACTCTTTCCAGTCTAAATGTATATCCCACCTTAAGGATGTACTGCCTGTACACTCCCTACCAAAAGTAAGTTTTGTCGGAAATTTTGAGTACTTGGTGATGAAATTAATTTTTTTTTAAATCAACCACAGTGAATATGCTAAGAACATTAACTTCCGGCAATAATAATGCAAAAAGTTATAAGTAAATAGTTGAAAAAAAAACTTTTCAACAAATGACCGGTGAACTACTTTTCTTCATTATGAAATAAATTCGTCCATTTTTCTGAATAGGTACGAATTTTTTTTAGAACTGTCTTTATATTTACATTTTAATATTGTTAATTTTAAAAAATGGATGAACGGTCCCAAACTTTCAACTTGTTTTCGGAGCAATGCTCCATATTAAATCCAAGAAGTGTCCGGAGTATTGAACGAACAGTGTCATAGGTACAGCCTCTGAAAAATTCCAAGAACGGGATTTCCGAAATAAAGAGAAAATTCTTTAAAAAATCATATGTATTCAGAAAAATATCATAATTCATTTAATGTAACGAAAAAATCAAGTTTGCCGGAGATTTTTTTGAACGAATGTTTGTTTGAACAATTCATTTGTAAATTTTTGGTATTCTCATTATTCAAAACCAATGTTCTTAGGAACTTCATTATGGTCGATTTTTCCTCAGATCTTGATCCTATCGCAAAGTACTCAAAATTCTCACCGAAACTCATTTTTGGTAGCGAATGTACGGGCTTAATTTTTGGGCCCTTTTTACGGGCCCTCGTTATGTCCCCACAAAATACGGCCCTCCGCGAAAGGAACACCTTAAAATGTGCAAACTCACGTACGTCCACAATGTGCGGGAATGAAGTTATAACATTATTCTCGCGTTTATTTCAAGGGATGCTCGTCACCGCTGGTAGTGAAATTCGCCGATACGCAAAAGGAAAAGGACCAGAAGAGGATGCAGCAAATACAAGCGAATCTGTGGAACATTGCCGGAGTCAACATGACGCCGCATTACCTCACTACCGTGAGTAAAACTTATACGAGTGCATTCGTGCTTTACGAGGATTGTACACGCGCGTATACGCACCGCTGTAACTTTATATCCAATGTATTAAAGTCATTTGAGTCTCTCTCGACAGAGCGAACAGCTCGCGGAAATGGAAATTCCGAATTGCATACGACGGCAGTTTTGCAGGCAGCAGTACCTACTTTATGTTGCGCGAGCATTTATTTTCATTCCATTCAACTTTCGAATCTATTCGTAAATTATTTATCACGGATTTTTCGTTTATTCTCGACGGGTCTGCGTAAGCTTGGGGCCTTAAAAAGTGGCCGGGGCCTAAAAAAGAGATCGGGGCCTGAAGAAGAGGTCGATTTTCAATATTTTTTTCACGACGGGATTATTGGGTTCACGAGGTCGGGATTTTACATGCAATTGATACAGAGTCTTGCCGAGTTTACATTTTTTTTTAATTGAAATATATTGTTAAACAAGGGAGTCATTATTGCGTCAACAAAGGGCTGCTGTTGCTGCATGGCCAATCGATAAATGTGGTACTGGCAACTAGAGAGATCTAAGATGAAAAATGAAAAATGGGTTTTGAGAATAATAACCAAAGTTTGTTTGGGTTTTTCAAACTTTTTCAAAATTTTGAAAATTACGAAAATGGCAAGATGCGGGAAAAAGTGCGATTTTCGGCAGAAAAACTTTAATGATTCGTTATTAACAAATGGATAAACATATCAAATAATAATCCTGACGTACGATAGAAAATTTCATAAACTATGCTCCGTCCGAATGTGAAGAGAATCGAATGAGATTTTGAGATACGAACACCGTTTTGTAAAAAAATAGTTTAGAGAAAAACGCAAGAGAGAAAAGGATTGAATTTCAGTGGGACGGTTCGCCGTACCACAGCAACCCCTTCATAAAAACCGTCCCAACTCGCTACACTTTTGGAACATTAACCACATCCCCGTTGCCAATTAAAGTTGAAACCCTGTGCTATAAAAACGCGCGATAAAAAAATGCCAGGTTAAACATTCCAAGCTTACGCAGCCTCAACTCCAAAGACCACGCTGACCCATTTCCCGAGGTTGACATTTGCATAGTTGGAACGCAACGATATATATATATAAATATATTTTTTATAATTCTTCGTTTCGTTATTTTTATCATGACTCGCAGTCTTGTTTTGCAATTGAGGTCGTAAATTTCTTATAAGGATACGTAGAAACGTTTGAACGATTTGCACAGTCTAAATCGGCCAAGAATTGAGTGATCGAGGACACTAAATTTTCATTGCGTTCCAACGTTGCAAACTTCATCATCATCCAATTCTACCAACAGGAAGCACAACGTTTTTTTACCTAGAAGTGAACGGGGCCCGTCCAATACCGACCCATATCGAGCTTCTTCCAATCCCAAGCTCAAGCTCCTCTAGCCTCCGTCACGTGGAGCTTTAAGGGGGGAGATAGCTTTACGCGAGGAAAAAATCGCCGATTTTTATGATTTTTTAAAAAGAAATTATTTCTTTTACATTTTTGGGTCTCAGGGTATATTTTATTACCACTTTTGTCTGTTTCGTGGTATTTTTAATTTTTGTCAATCTATCAAAATGGTGGCGCTATTTGGTTTTCCAAATTTTCCCTGGTTTTCTAAACGAGTATTCGGATGTTGTCAGTCGCCGTGACACGTACCGTCGGTGAGATTAATCCGAAAGAAATCAAACGAAGATTTATCTTTCATTAAAACTCATACCCAGAATATGAACCAAGAAAAAAAGAAAAATGTTGAAAATCGATAAAACGGTACGCGTTGCAACAAAAATATTAAATTTTCCGGAAAAAATGGCTACATTTTGCAAAAAAAAAAAACTTTTAAAAAATCTTTGATAACATCTAGGGTCATGTTTTAGATAATAAGGTTAGCAAAATTTATACCAAATTTCCTCAGAATCGGTCGATTAGTTTTTCAGCTATACGTCACACAAGTTTTAAAAATGCAGTTTAGCAGAACGTGCGATATCTCCGCCATTTTCAAAGATGAAACAGAAGGTCATGTAACAGCCAAAAGTACTGATAAAATATACTCTAAGCCTCAAAAATGGTAAATCAATATATTCTTTTAAAAAAATCATGCCAATCAGTAACTTCAATCACACCAAATGCAGCGCCTAAAAAATTCCTCGCCTAAACTTCCCCCTTGAGCCCTGGATTTTTCTTTAAACTTCCTCTGAAGCCCTTGATTTTATTTAAACTTCCCCTTAAGCCCTTGATTTTCTTCAAACTCCCCCTTAAGCCCTTGGTTTTCTTCAAGGTCTCCCTCAAGCCCTTCTTTTTCTTCAACCTTCCCCCTTAAGCCCTTGATTTTCTTTAAACTTCCCCCTTAAGTCCTTGAGTTTCTTTAAACTTCCCCTTCAGTGCAAATTTCAAGCAAGCCCTTGACTTGCTTTGAACTCCCCCCTTAAGCCCTCGATTTTCTTCAAACTTCCCTCTACGCCTTTGGTTTTCTTTCCCCTTAAGCCCTTGATTTTCCACCCCAAGGTCTCGCCCAGGTAATGTTTGGTACGCTCTGCGATACCCTAGAGACCCGGGCAAAATCGTCACTGTACCAATGCAGTTTCCATATCCTCACATCGGTGATGCAATCCTTCTCCCATGGCGATGCCGATAAAATACTGCCATGGTTGCGTTACTTTTATTTTTTTCATTCCAGCCTTAAACATATTGCGCATGAATTTCCGCGACCGCATATACAGGTTACCGTGAAATATTCGCATGCGTGCATTAATTATACACGTATGTATATGTTGCGGAACAACGCAGCTCTGTGTGTAACCGCATCGTACAGTTCGTGGCGCAACGATGCGGTCGGGCTTATACCTTCTGCGCTTGTGTTTACGTACGTGTGTCACTAAAAAGCTCCGGACGCTAATGTGTTTGCTTTGAAAACATGGACGGTCAGACGCAACCATCTATACATGCGTGAAAGATGGTTCGAAGACATTGGACTTCGAGGACCGTCCTCGCGGCAGCCCATTTTGGCCGCATATTGACCACTTCGTAGGCCCCAATGTCCTCAAAGTCCCCTTTGGATAGATAGACATATAACGTCTTCAGTGCCTAGCTATGCGCGTGTAAATATGTATGTTTGCAGTCGCCGTATTGAATAGCAAAAGTTTGGTGTACCGCGAATGGCTGACGTTCCGTAGAAAAAGGGCCTTGGGGTTGAAAAGGCGTATGAAGGGTTTTGCAAGCTCGAAGTCAATGCTCCTCCGGTTGTCGGTACCAACAGACGGGCCCTTCACATATTTACTCCGAAGCAACACGAAAGGGCTTACCCATTCGTGTTGGCCAAGTCATCAACAATTTTTTCGAGTCGAAAGCGTT
This sequence comes from Ophion costatus, assembly GCA_951751655.1. NCBI lineage: Eukaryota > Metazoa > Arthropoda > Insecta > Hymenoptera > Ichneumonidae > Ophion > Ophion costatus. Next base: position 31,543,089 of record OX632363.1, read on the forward strand.
GATCAAGAAAGGGAGTGCAGTGTTTTTTCGAAAGTCGAACGAAAGGCTTTGGCCACCAGCTATGCTCTGAGGTCGAACACGTAGAACGGACTGGTAGGGACTGGTGGAAAATCTCGTTTGCATTGATACAGCTTATGATGTTGCAGCTTGCATCGGTGGAATGCAACGAAAGCCTTTCTTTATCGTCGTTGAAAGTTCTTTTTGGTCCTGAAGATACTCTGAAACTTGGTAACGTATTTTTATTGAATACTGACGACCTCGATTTGTGAAAAGGCTGGGGTGTGCACAAAGAATGAGAAATGGAAAATGAACTAAAAGATCGTTGCATTCCAACGATGCGAAGTTTAAGGCCATTACGTTTGGGCTTCTGGAAGACTTTTTTGGGAAGTTTGGTACTTTGGAAATGAATGAAATACGTGGAGCACAAAGAGTGTAGGAATCGGTTTTTCTTTCTTCAATAGGATAATTTATCTGCGAGTTGTTTCACTGAGATTTACTTCGCCCCATCACCCTACATTTGATATTTGATTTCCTAAATGCATTGTTTTGTACTTGGGATAGACGAAATTTGTCCAGGTTTGTGACTTTCTGGAACATTGTCATGACTTTTAGCGTTCCTCTGTTGATTAATTTTAAACAGCAGTTTTTGCAAATTATGAATGCATTCTAAGTGATTTTCTTACGCACATCAAAGGGTAAATGTTGGTCCAGATTTGTCGCTTTAATTCCGGATGAGCATTCTCGCTTTTAGTGTTCCTCTGTCGAATCATTTTAAAGATCAGCTTCTGCAAATTATTAACCCATTCCACACGATTTTTTTCACGCCGCAAATTAAAGTGTAAATCGCACGTCAAGTATTTTCAGTTGCCACTGCCATCGATTCCTCAGTCTATCCTAGTCGCATTTTTTCCATCAATGGTCGTCAACGAAGCTGTCTAAACGCGAGAAAAAAACCTATCGATGCCTATTCTCAGCGTGGTTTGAGAAAAACCGCCACTTATTCCGCGTTACAACACACGCTAAGAGCACGTAAAGCTTTCGAGGGGGAAAAGGAGGTACGAAAAAAATACATTATACAGGAGCCGGAATAATTTATTCAACGGGCAAACTTGCTCTCTTTTACTCGGGAATATTTTTTGCCCAGAGTGAGATTTTTTGCTTCTATTTTTCGCAACTCCATGCCCAAAAAGGAATTTTAATTAATCGAGTTTAAGCGAGCGCGAGGAAATTAGTCGAGCACTCGGTATACAGGTCACCGTGTATATTATGAACGTAGGTGTGTGTTTACCCTGCAAACATTATGCCGGTGTGCAGTATGTTTGACGTTCGTAGTGTGCTCAAACCGCCTGTACGTATATCGCGTATCGGAAAAGAAAAAGTTTCCCGTAATTCGCATAGCCAAGTTATGAGACCCGCAACAGCACGAAATATTCCGGTATAAACTTCACTTTTGACCAATTTGAAATAATTGCGCGCAAACATGTATATGGGCAACTAGGGTGATTTATCTATATATATATATATATATATAAAAAGCAAAGTCCTGACTGACTGACTCATCATCGCCCAGCCTAAACCGCTAAATGTAGAAACGTGAAATTTGGCGGGCATGTTGATTTTCCTATGTAGGCACCATTTAAGAAGGGATTTTTCGAAATTCAACCCCTAAGGGAGGAAAAGGGGTAGTAAAGTTTGAATGAAAACTTTTAAAAATCTGGTCGGATTTACTTGAAATTTGATATTCGTGCTTTTTAACATAATTAATGAAACACATATTTCAGCGTTTTCGGAAATTCAACCCCTGAAACGACAAAGGGGGTGGCAAAGTTTGTATGGAAAATAAACAGAAATCTGGTCAGAGGATTTACCTGAAACTTAGTATTAATGCTCTTCAACACAATTAACAAAATGCGTATTCTAGCGTTTTTGTAAATTCAACCCCTGAAGGAAAGGGGGTGGCAAAGTGTGTACGGAAAATAAAGCAAATCGGGTCAAATTTACTTAAAACTTTGTTTAACTGTGTAATACAGTTTGTAAATATATTTTCGAATAAAAATAAACAACACGTGCAGTGTATTTTTCGAAATCCAACCCCGAAGGGAAGAAAAGGGGTAGTGAAGTTTGAATGAAAACTTTTTAAAATCTGGTTGGATGTACTTGAAATTTGATATTCGTGTTTTTTGACACAATTAATGAAACACGTATTTCAGCGTTTTCAGAAATTCAACCCCTAAAAGGAGAAAGGGGGTGGTAAAGTTCATATGGAAGATAAAAAAAATCTGGTCAGAGGATTTACCTGAAACTTAGTATTAATGCTCTTCAACACAATTAACAAAATACGTATTTTAGCGTTTTTGTAAATTCAACCCCTAAAGGAAAGGGGGTGGCAAAGCGTGTACGGAAAATAAAGACAATCGGATCAAATTTACTTGAAACTTTGTTTAACTGTATAATACAGTTTGTAAATATAATTTCAAACAAAAATGAATAACACGTGCAGTCTATGCAAGCGAAGCAGCGGGCGGAAAGCTCGTCTCGTATAAGTTAAAACGAAATGATAATTTCTGATTACGGGTGCTCTTCGAAACACTTATCGATTGCTGTTACTCATAACGTATATTAATTTTTTTCTGAGAGATTGATCGTTCACTTTTACAATCAATTAATTAAATCTAAATATCTTGGCGTTCTTCCGGGCCATCGATCTTTCGAGTTTACGTTGGACTCATAGCCGCGGGACGACGACGTGAAAGATTGATGGTGTTGAGCGCGTCACGTCCCATCTAAACCTCAGCTGCAATAAAAATTGCGACGTATACGGTCGCAAATTTGACGCATGCTTGTATTCGCGGACCCGACATTATCCTCGAAAGTTTCAGAAGTACCAGGATGATCACTATTTCGTGTTGATCTCAAAATTGTCGGTATTAAAAACGCCAGCCAACCAAATTAATGCACATTTCTGTGAGGTCGCCAGATTTGAATCAAATTTTCGTTAGGAAGCAACTTCGAAGTTGGTGTGAAGTCTCACTGGACAGTGTTCTAGAAAAAATATTAGGTATGGAATGTAAAAAGTTTAATATTTAATATTAGATATTAAGAATTGGAAAATAAATATGTAATATCAATTATTAGGCATTGAAATATCAAATTTAAAAGCTTAAACCATTAAATAGTCAATATTAAATGGTGAATATTAAATAATCAATATTAAATATTAAAAATTAAATATTAAATACTAAATATTGAATATTAATATTAGAATATTTCATATTAAGGCTTCTGTTTTAGAAATTTTAAAGTAGTATTAGCACTTATGACGTTTGACGCCTCAAGCTTTTAAAAATTATATTTCATATTTTTTAAATATCTACGTTTACGTACATTTAAAGTACTTGCACCTATGGTGATAGACCAAGAAAGGGACTTTTTTGTAGTCGTACTGTTTTTACTTTCAGTTCAACTGAGCATTATTTTTTACTTTCTAGTACAGAATATTTTAAATAAAAGCTTGTTTTCAAAAAGCGTTGTTACGTTTATTTTTAAATATCTCCGTTTACGTACCCTTCAAGTCCTTGCACCTATGGTGATGGACCAAGAAAGGGACTTTTTTGTAGTCGTACTGTTTTTACTTTCAGTTTAACCGAACATTATTTTTTACTTTCTAGTAAAGTATCTTTTAAATAAAAGCTTGTTTTCAAAAAGCGTTTTTACGTTTATTTTCAATATTGTTTTCCACTGAAAAACGACGCGGCTTATCGATATTTTATTGAATTCGTATCAGAAATGGCTAGGTCTTGACAAAAAAAAGTCCGTATCCTTTGAAATTGCTCGATGAAAGGATCGACCCTCCTGAATGTGGGGACGGAATTGACCGACTGGCAATACCGAAAAAATTTACGAGGACGGTAATTTCGCTTGCAATGGCGGTGCGCGTGTGCAAAGCATCCTCGATGATCTCATTCGTCATTGTCTGGACACGTTGAAATTTCTTTTCGCAGAATGACGCTCACTCCCTCGCGCCAACGTCGTTACAACTGCTGCAACAACTGCAAGCGACGTCGAGTGCAGCGACCCCCGTGGGTGCGAACGCCGGTGCCAACGCGCTCTCGAGTGTCCAGCATCAATTGCTCCTACAGCAACATCTGGGTCTTGGAGCTGCGACACCGGCCCAAGCGGCGGCCCCAACCGTGCCAAGTCCACCGGAAATCAATTCGGCGAATCTTCAAAATCTCGCGACCCTCGCGTCACTGAATTCGGCCAGTGAGTACGGTCAGTGTCGCACAAACTCGTTTTATTTTATTTTACTTCAATTTATTGCTGCTTTCGGTGTCCTCGTTCTTCGAAAAGCCGCTCAATCTTGTGATGCTTAAGGGGGGAAATACCTTTAGGCGAAAATTTTTTTCTGATTTTCGTTTTTTTTTTTTTAAGGCAAGAGTTTTTACCACTTTTTAGACTTAGGATATATTTTATTACTACTTTTCTCTGTTACATGGTATTTATTTTTATACTTTATCAATCTTCAAAAACAGCCGAGTTATGGCACGGTTTTCTAAACTGCATTTTCAAAACTGATATAACGTATAGCTACAAATCGACCGATTCTGATAAAAGTTGGTATAAATCTTTTTAACCTTATTGTCTAAAACATCAGCCTGAGTGTTTTTGAAAGTTAAAAAAAAAACATTTTTCTATTGCAAAATGTAACCATTATTGTGCAAAGTTTAATCTTTTTGTTTCAAAGCGTACCATTTCATCGATTTTAGACATTTGTCACTTTTTCTTGGTTCATATTCTGCGTATGAGTGTTGGTGAAAAAAAGTCTACGTTGAGTTTTTTTTTGCCGATCAATCCTGCCGACGCTACGTGTCACGCCGTCTGACAACAACGGTCGACGTTTTAAAAAACCGTGCTATCCTCCGCTATTTTTAAATAAATAAAAAAATACCATTTAACAGCCAAAAGTAATAATAAAAGGTACCCTGAATCTCAAAAATGGTGAAAAAATATTTCCTCTTTAAAAAAATGAAGAAAATCACCAATTTTTTCCTCGCCTGAAGGTACCTCCCTCCTTGATTGTGCATCGCACAATTAAGGAGGGAGGAGTTTGGGACGCAACGAAAAATCCTTAATTTTCTTATTATTCCATTTTTCTAATCAACGCATTTTTTACGCATATGTACATTGTAAATCTTTAGCAGAAATCCTTTAAAAAAATGTTTGGGTGATCGTCGCAGGGCGGATCTGTCAAAACAAAATTTGAGCATTGAGGAAAAAAAATCATCGTGTCCCAACGATGCAAACTTCAACGCCTCGTTCTATTTTTCGAAAAAACTTCGCTGGATATTTGGTTATCGTTTCTAGATTTATCGGGTTACATCTAACTCGTGGCCGGAAAAAGCGGAATTTTCGTGAATTTTTTTCTAGGAAAACGTGTTCTCGTTATTCAATTAGTTTTTTTTTCACTAAAGAATATGGTTTTAAGGATCGTTTGCAATGTTTGTATTGAAAAATATTTATAAATGTATATTTATAAATGTAGTTTATAAATAAAATATTTAGAAATTTTCCGAAACAAAGCAGATCAAACGCATTGAGAAATTGTCTAGTGCTTGAACGAGGGATTTAACAAAATATTGATTTTAGAAAAAATGGCCACGGTATAAAATGAAAAAAAACCCTCTAGTTTTATTGAAAAAAAACTACACATCGAAAAAAAAATTCTTTCGTTTAAGCCAGCTTTTTGATGTGTAAAAGAAGCTTGTAAAATTTGAAGTTGATGGGTGCAGTGATTTTTGATATACCGTGGTCGCCGATATTAAAAGATATTTTGAGGAAAATGCTTTTAAAGTTCGCCGGTGCAGGGAACCTATTATATAAACGCTCACAACTCCTTCAATTTCAAACGAATCGACGTGAAATGTTCAGAATTTTTTTTTGAAATGTTACGTTTCAAGATTCCGTCAAAAAACCAAATAACGACGTTCTCAATAATGTTAACTAGAATTCAGCCCTTGAAAAACCATTTTCATACGTATTTCTTCCGATTGATAAAACATTATCATTGTCAAATAGTATTTATCTTTCGCCTAAGCTACACGCAATTCGTTACCTCCTGATTAACTAATCAATATTAATGCCCACACGTTTTCGTCGATAAAAAAAATTTCACCGAAACGTTCGTTCAATTTTGCATCGGAAATTTTGCATTCCGTTGGATTTTTTTGTTACCACTGACAAATGCTCCCGATGCCTCGCGTGCGCATTTAGAGAGCTAGTTGTTAAATTTTTGGTGTTTGATAAAACTTTACAGCGAACGCCGGAGTAACGCCGATGAGTATGCAGAATCTTGTTACTCTGGCAGCGATGACCGGCGGAAATGGCAACCTTCAAGTATCGCCCAACAGTGAGTAGCAAACTCGTTATTGTCCCATCGGCGAGGACAAATTCACTCGCCGGTCGACGAGACTCTTCGAGTCTTTCTCTACAGCATCTCGAGATTTACCCAAAATAATGTACACTTGCAAGAGAAAAAAAACTGACGCGCTTTTCATTGCATGAACTCACCAATAACCGCCCACGTATTTTTTTCGTAATGTCAAAATTTGAATCGAAGAAATTCATTGAAAATTCTGATTTATTTTTGTTTCCATATTACTTTGTATGCCATTGCGGATTTTTGGAATTCCATCCCTTGGGTTTCACCCCACGAAAATCAATTCACCTTTTCCTGTTCGAAATTTGTTGTCGAAATTTGAATCCAAGAAATTCATTGAAAATTCTGATTTATTTTTTTCCCAATATTACTTTGTGTGCCTTTGTGGGATTTGGAGTTGCATCCCGTGGGTTTTACCTCGCGAAAGTCAATTCTGTTGTCCACAGCCACTCTTTCTCGATACGTTATCGCGTTTGCACGAGGGCACCGGGAAACTGAAAAAATTTACATGGGGAACCACCCTACCACACTTGATTATATTTATTCATTATTGTCATTCGTCAAAATCGTTTTTCGCAAATGTAGATCATAGTTCTCCGATAAGAATCTCCTCGAAAACGATTTTGTGATTTTCTCAGCTCAAATTTGCCCAAATATAAACGGGGCAAGAAAAAAATATAATTTTCATTCCACCCCAACGAAGTAACCTCCAACATCGTGTTATTTTTATCGCAGAAAAGTGCGAATTTTCGCAAGAATTAAGTTTCAATTCAAAAAGACAGTTTCAATTTTCAGTAATTCGATACCGAAATTGTGGCAAATTCGGGTAATCTCTCGCCATTGATCTCAGGTTGGACACCCTCGTATCGTTATTCTCCCCGTCCCTCCTTCGTTGTGCACTTCACGTTCCGACGAGTATCGCATGCAAAAAGAGTATAACAATTTCACTAACTCGGCCACGCGCGTGATAATATCGCCGATGCTCTGTATGTTTCAGCGTTAAGCGGATTGGCCAATTCGACAGCAGGTATGTCGCTATGTAAGTGTCGCCTTGCCTGGTACAGTATTTTTAACCGTTACTAAAGTACACCGAATAAATCGTAAACTACCCCTCCATCGCCGCCCCCAAATACGAGATCTGATATTTTTACTTCCCGAACTACTCCCAAAATTCAGAAAAAATTTCTACCCCGAAAATTCATTTGAAAAAAAAAAAAAATATTCACGCGTTTTTTTTCTATCGATTCTAACGTTTGACATATTTTTTTCTCGTGATCAGCTGCTCTCCTTGGGAAAACGGGAAGCACAGGTGAGGCATATCAATATTAAAAAAAGAAAAAGCCGCTCGTTTTAAAACGCTCGTACTTTGAAGGATTAATTTATTTATTCGTTTGTTGCGTCGAGTCCGTAGTTCACAGCGTAGCACTAATACATTATACGCGTCCCACGTATGATCGCCACATTGCTATAATTCATCCACGCACAGAATTTCCTCGTCCTCGAAAAAAATCCTTCCTCGTCCTCGGACATCCAATTGGGGATGACTATCATTCGAATTGAACAGAATCATTTAAAATTAGATTGGGGTAGAATATCCATAAGTCAAATTTCCATAACCGAATATCCAAGTCGGATATCCATAAGTGCCAATATCCATAAGTAAATATCCATCAGTCAAATATCCATAAAGGAGTATGAGCGCCAAAAACAATCCTAAACAAACCCAAAAAAAACAAAGAAACTCAATTCTACTCTATACTCATTTATGGATATTCGTACTTATGGATATTCAACTTATGGATATTCGTACTTATGGATATTCAGCTTATGGATATTCGACATATGGATATTCGACTTATAGATATTCGACTTATGGATATTCGACTTATGGATATTCGTACTTATGAATATTCGACGACAGTGTAAAATTATATTTCTTCACGATCTAAAGCTTCCTGATTCTGGCAACGTCGAGAGAGCCTACAAGTGAAAAATTTTCGAGAGATGCCTGACAAGCGGTATTTTAATAACTTCATTAATGATTAATAAAATGAGCTAAAAATACTTCATTCGAATCGTACTCGTCCCGGCTCCGAATAAAATTGCCTCCTTTCCGTATACTGCCAAAATGTATTGCCACTAACGGCCGTAGCCAACGCCTCGAAAAATGTATTTATTCGTGCTGAAGAGGAGATATGCAAGATATGCATGAACTTCCGTCACAAGATCCATTTACCCATACAATATGTACACACCAACTCAACTTATACAACAACGTCCCTCACCATCGTTGATTATAGATTTCCATAGTGGACAACCTCACTCCAGGTGTCAGAATGACACCAATGACGAAATTTCAAATTTGTTTACCCACCCGTTGCTCTTCTGCAGCTCTACAAATCGAAAGGTCTACTCGGGCTGTTCTTTAAATTCTGAAGAACAAAAAAATGTTATACATTTCACACCTGTGCATTTTTCACTGAAGCTCGACTCGTGCTTCCGATATTTGCTAATTTTGTTTGGTGAAATTGCGATTTCGAGAATGATTATTCGACAGTTTGGAAGTAGGTACTGTTTCGATCTACATACACATCCAACCCAAATTAAGATTTATCTGAAATCATATTTTTAAAGTTCTTTCAAACTCCCAAGATGGGTAAAGTACTCTTCTCACTTCCAAACCGTTGGATAATCATCCTCAAAAGCGAAATCTCACAAAAAAAGTAATTATCGGAAGCACAAGTTGAGCTTTGGTAAAGAATACAAAAAAAAACAAGTCTAAAACGTATCTACATTTTTCAGAATTTTATAAAGTGCCTGACTGAACTTCCACTATGGAAATCTATAATCAACGATGAGGGAAGTAGTTGTCTGAGTTGGGTGAGAACGCCCCATATAGTGTATGTATAAATACAACTATATTTGTCTATGTTATTTATTATTGTATCTGGATCGGCTTATTTTGCGTAAGAGTTGCAGCACAAAGCGTACACCACGAGCTTGTTAAACAACAAATGGTCTGGATGATTTATAGTCGTATCGCTTCGTGTATTAACTAGTCGCAGTCGCTCCCATATTTCATGCTAACTCGATCCGCGTTCGCGCCACTCCTTTTCGATTTTAATTCACGATTTTGGACAATTTTATTGTCAATCGTCAATTTCATTTTCAATTGACAGTTTTATTATCATTTATCAATTTTATAGTCCCTTGTCAATTTTAGTGTCCCTTGTCAATTCTATTGTCATTTGTCAATTTTATTATCCCTTTTCAATTTTATTGTCATTTATCAATTTTATTGTCCCTTGTCAATTTTATTGTCATTTGTCAATTTTATTATCCCTTTTCGATTTTATTGTCATTTATCAATTTTATTGTCCCTTGTCAATTTTATCGTCATTTCTCAATTTTATTGTCAATTGTCAATTTTATTACCCCTTATCAACTATAATGTCAATTTGAATGTCAATTGTCAATTTTAGTGTAAATTTTCAATTGTCAATTTTATTTTCAATCGTCAATTTCATTATCATTTGTCAATTCTGTTTTACTGTCAAGTGTCAAATGCCAGTTTTATTGTCAATCGTCAATTTCCTTGTTAATTGTCAATTTTATTGTCATTTGTCAATTTTGTTATCCCTTTTCAGTTTTATTGTCATTTATCAATTTTATTGTCTCTTTTCAATTTTATTGTCATTTATCAATTTTATTGTCAATTGTCAATTTTATTACCCCTTATCAATTATAATGTCAATTTTCATGTCAATCGTCAGTTGTAATCGCAATTGTCAAGTTTAATGTCAATTGTCAATTTTAACGCCAATCTTCAATTGTCAATTGCCAATTTCATTGTCAATTGTCAATTTCACTGTCAATGGTCAATTTCATTGTCAATCGTCAATTGTTAATTTTATTGTCAATTGTCAATTGTCGATTGTCAATTTCATTGTCAATTGTCAATTTCATTGTCAATTGTCAATTTCATTGTCAATTGTCAATTTCATTATCAATTGCCAATTTCATTGTCAATTGTCAATTTCATTGCAAATTGTCAATGTCATTGCAGATTGTCCAATTTCTTGTCAATTGACGATTTTATCGTTAACTGTCAATTTCATTGCAAACTGTCAAATTTATTGTCAATTGTCAATTTTATTGTTAATTTTCTATTTCATTGCAAATTGTCAATTTTATTTTCAATTGTATTGTGGCTTTTTAAATCCATTAAAAAACTAAATATTTTGCCGAAACGACATGGGACGTTCTTGAAAAAATGTGAAAAAGAAACTTAATTGGAGAGTCGAGTAGCTTTAAAATGGCCCTGTCTGCAGTGAGATGTTCCAGTGACTATTGTGTATTGAATAACGTCAAAATTAATTCGATACAAATGTGAGCGACAATCTTAAAGAGGAAGAAATTTTCTCAATACTCCATGACGCGGTGAAGGAAAAATCAAAGTCCGCGAATACGCGAACAATAATTGGCCGAGAACGGATGGCTCGCGTTAGCATGACACTAGGACGATATTATTCGTGTTGAGAGGACCGAATCGAATTGTGTGTTGGTCCGTCGGAGTGACAAATTTAACGCAATGTTTTTCGCGTGTGTACTTCGGGGAATGACGCTTCGAGTTTTTTTTCTTTGTTTGTATTATTCTTTCTCTCATCATTCTTACTAACTAGAATAATTTTTTCACCTATGAGAGGTTCAGGTACATCACTCACGACTCTGATTATACAGCGGCTTGTCATCGTTTGTTCGTCGTACAACTTCACGGGCATGATGCATGCTCGCAGACCCAGACTATTTCGTCCTTCGATCTTACTTGCGAAAGACATTTGTTCTTTCTTTTTGTTACCGCGACTGTCGAATCTGAGAAATAATTTGCAAGCGCGTAATTATTTTTTTTGCAGGGTCCACCGGGGGTAGTTTGAGCCCCGTGACGTCTCTCGCCCTCAATTCCTTGACGGGAACGCCCTTGAACGGTCTTCAGGATTCTCTGAGCAGCGCCTACTCGAGTTTGCAACAATACGCAGGTAATTATTATTCACCACGTGGTTAGAATAACAAAATAAGGCTACCCTCGTGTACACGAGACGAAAAAACTCAGACGAAAAATCAGTGACCCGCGCGTTGCTCATCTTCCCAAGAACGAATTAAAATCGTCCCTCGCCCCCTATCTCACCCATCCATTAATCGCCCGTATTCTCACGTGCTCGAATTTTTCCAACTGCAATCTGCACATTGAAGCTCTCATTGGAAAGACGACGGTGACGGTGGAAAAGAAAGAGTTGCATAGTGAGTAAACCCAAACAAACCCAAACAAATCTACGTGGATAGTGTGCCTTGGCTATCTCGCTTAGTTGTCGTTTTTCTTTGTAGTCTATCATTTTTCACCTCGATAGATGTGTCATTAGTTCCATAGAGGAGTCGACCAATTGTTTCGAAAATTGACTGCCAAAATTAGTTACGATGTACCGAGTTTTCCGTCCCGTGCATAAGTCGTCGTAGGGATCCAATTGGATTGGCATACTTGTCCTTTTGCTGAAACGTCACGCTCGTGCAATGGATTCCGTTCAGGATCCCCTGTTCGAATCCAATTTGAATCCTGAAAGATTACCCCATTATGAAACAGAATCCTACACGATTCGTGATGGATCCCATCGCATTCTTTACGTTGAATGTTCCAAGTATATTCTAAGAATCGATTTGAATCACATCACTGAAAGTCGACCGTAATTATCGTTTATGTATTAGTGAAGTTCGACATAATATCACCACACACGTGCACGCTCACGAAGCGTGCAGGTTATGTTTCGACACGCCGAGTTTTTTCTCGTGACTCTTCGCACATTTTCAATTCGAAAGTGGTATTAATTATTAAACGGCGTTTATCGAGGAAACGTGCAGAATCGACTTGAATTCCAATGTGGACTCCCTACGCGTGCCTAGGCTAAAACCCACAGGGGAAGGAGAGACCCGGGCATAGCGAACAGCCCAGGCAACGCGAATACCCCCACGCGCAAATGCTGCGCGTGGGGGTATTCGCGTTGCCTGAGCTGTTCGCTATGCCCGGGTCTCCTCTATGTGGCAGGATTTAGGGACTCCCCAACAAATTACCAATTTTGCAGCTTTTGCAGTGAAGTCTTTCTTCTTTGTAATAATAAGCCACAGTTTTAGCTTTCGGCACAATATTCCTCCATGTGGTATTTTATTATTTTGCATGACGACTTTGAGTCGATTGTTCTTGTGCCAGTGAACACGATGACTTCGGATGCACTGTGAATCTTTCGATATCTCGTTGCACTCGTTCGGTGTTTGACTGGAATCTGCTCGTCGTTTATTTTCGCGATACCGCAAATCTATTTTCATTCTATCGACGCACACATACGTGTACATACGTATACACGTGCATACATATTTACATGTTTGGACGTGTGCGTAAAAGAGGAAATTCTCGTCTACGCGCACCATGCGCAATCGTTAGAACGAATTTAAAGTAACTCACCGTAATTGAAGTACAGCCCGTTCTCATTGGATAATCGAATATACAGGTAGGCAAGATATAGTTTATTATTTCCGGGAACGATATCGGAGCTCTCTCGTTCCCTCATTATTCCTATTAATCGAACAATGCAAGCTTTCGTATGCTACCACAACAATGAAACATGCGGTTTCGTAATTGATTCCTCGCGATATGTACATGCGTTCATTCCATGGACGTTCGATTGTTTAACGATTTTGCACGTATTTTACGCAACCTATTTCATACATGGATATTATAGAGTAATGCGAAAATTGGCGATGAACAAAAACGATATTGTTTTTGGTGAACAAAAGACGTGTGTGGCGTGCACAGAATTACCATTGCGGATATTTTCCAATTCGTCCCTCGCGTTATATCAATGGAAATAAAGGAATGGCCTATTGAGAAATTAAATAAAAATGATGTAAAAATAAATGCATGTATGGGAAATATGATTCTCTTATTTAGGGACATCATTAAATTAGTCTTAATTGGACGAAAACCGCGGCTGTAAGATTAGATAAATTATTCGTATTTGAATGTTGTTCTCGATAGACAAATTTGCCGAAATGTTTTTTTTTTATTATTCTAGGGAGATTTAAATTCAACGAAATTGCAGGAAACCCGTAATTGTATTATCCGCAGCGTATCCCAGCCACCCGTCACTCGTACGAATGAAACTTTCCCGAACCAAAATAGTATAAATCGAATTCCCATAATCGGCAATTGGGTGACACCACTGTGACGGGCCGAAAAACGTCGTTTTTCCGAATTTTTTTAGTCTACGAAATTGATTATTTGGGATTCGGAAAAAGCTGTGTAATCAAGCATCAATTGATCTTATTTCGTGTAAATTTTATTTCAAAAAGATTATTTTAAATATTATCAACGTTATTGAGGTATAATACAGCCTCTGTATAAAAAAACTGTGGGCCAACGGTCCGGTCGATGAACTTGACAATTACCGGTCCGAAAAATAAAAATAAAAAAGTTTTATGATCTCTATAAATGTAATAGTTCCCGCTGTACATAGCTGTACATTTTTCGGAAAAAAATCGCATAATGGCGGGCGTCCAAAAAAAGTATAATTTCCGAGAAATTTGTTGTTTATATTCGGGGGCTTAAAAAAGATTTAATTATAAAAACGGCTACGTACATCAATAGCTACGGCAATTAGGGGAATTTCGGGTTTTTTAAATTGAAAATCTGCTTCTACTAAATCGTCCCTAACTCGGTTAATTTTCAATATTTTACCTACTAAATTATTTATTTGGAATTTGGAAAAAAGCTATGTTATTAAGCATGAATTGACCTTATTTCGTGTAAATTTTATTTTGAAAAGATTATTAAAAAAAATTAACAACGTTATTGAGATATCATACCAGCCTCTGTATAAAAAAATGTCGTCCAACAGCCGGACCGATGACTTGACAATTATTAGTTCCAAAAATACTAATAAAAAAGTTTTATAATCTATACAAATGTATAATAATTGCCGCTGCACTTAGCCATTTGTCGAAAAAAAATTCCTCAAAACGGTAGGCGTTCGAGAAAAGTCGAATTTTGGCAAAATTTGGTACTTTTATTCGGGAGCTTAAAACAGATTAAATTATAAAAACGACTACGTACAGCGATAGCTACTGTAGTTAGCGAAATTTCGGTTTTTTTAAATTGAAAATCCGCCTTTACTAAATCGTCCCTAACTCGGTTGATTTTAAATATTTCGCCTCGATTTTTTTTTCACATATTCTCGAATGCATATACTTTGACAAAAGCCAGAAAAATCGATTTTTTCACCTGTCACAGTGTTTTTCATCGTATACGTTATTGTTTTATTCGCAAGAAATCCCGCGAATTGGGGAACGAGTGCATTATCGTGTTCGTCCATCGATACAAATCACGCGAATCGATAGGATGCAATATTTGGATGAAAAACGAAAGCAACGAAATTCGTCCCGCACACGCACGCGTGGCAGCATTATTTTCAAACGAACGAACGAACGAAACGCGATTGAAAATGTAAATAGCCGAGAGCACGTTTTACATATCGCGCACCCGACATAGATCCGGATAGAAATTTACGTGACGATCAGCTCGCACACTCGGCTCGGCACGCGACAAACATTGATTCAATTAACGCCACTCTCGATCCCGAGGAACCATATAAATAATGACGATACGCTAGAAAAGAGAGCGTTCGAACGCGACGAGAACGAGATCGCGAGAGAATTGAGTTTGCATGCGGCATTTCAGTCCAAATCGTCGGATATCCTCGAGCCATTGCCATTTGGTCCACGATCTTTCACGTTGTAGTTTTGTCTTTTGCCGAGCAACGCGCAACTGCGAAATGAAAGATAGCAATGACTGAAACTGCTGGTATGCGGTGATCTTCCATGTCAAGGCGCGTTGGCTGCGGCCAATACTGAGATGGGTGACCGCTCTGGCTTGCGCAACCACTGAGTGACAGGCAGCACTGACTATCCGACGGTAACATAATCGAAGCTCGCTAAAATATGACCGCAGAGGCTCAAGATATTACCAGTTTCCCTGTGCCCTCGTGGAAACGCGACAGAGTAGTTAATTGGCAAAAAGCGGCTGTGGGCACCACTTGGGGATGTCCGAGGAACCGGAAATGGCCAAGAGACGAAACGCCGCAAGATTATCGGAAGGAATATTGATGATGGCGAGATTATAAGTGAAAATCAGCTTAAAAATCAACCAAAAAAGTCGCCCATGCGAGTTTGACCGATTCGTGTGTTTTGCCAGCACGTTCTACGCGACGGAAATATATTTTTCGTTGTTTTCAAGAAGTAGCGAGTCAGAGTGGAACGGCCGATTTATATTTTCCGGGGATTCCGTCGGCAATTAAATCTCGGCAGACCCGTCGCGCTCGTTATTCCGGCACTTTGCCAAAACTCCGTTGATCCACCTTCCGGTTATTTATCTTGCGGGGATCGCAAATTTTGCGGGCAGGTGACATCTCAAACGGACGACTGCCACTCGTCCGTCCCGCGAGCCTCGCCGTCATTAATCAACAGGGCGAAACACATTGTAGTGTCTTGGAGGCTCGCGGATAGTTTTCTCCATGTCCCGGGGCAAGAAAAAATAGCGAAGACGGTGCGGGAATTTGACGTATCAGAGAGGATAGAGAGACGGAGAGAAAGAGGAGGAAGAGAGAGGAGAGAAGGAGTAGAAAAAGTGGATCAGAGATCCAAAGGGTTGAAGGACCATCGGTATAAGTCATAAGCACCCTGAGACCTGCCAGTGACAAACATAGATCCGTCAAAATTTTCAGGGTTCCCGGCATTCACGGGGGCATCGGCGGCAGCTGCGGCGGCTGCCGCGGCCGCTGCCGCGGCTGCGCAAAACACCACTTCCGGTCCCGCTGGCAAACAGATCGAAGGACCCGAGGGTGGCAATCTATTCATCTATCATCTCCCCCAGGAATTCAGCGACAACGATTTAGCCTCGACTTTTTTGCCCTTCGGCAATGTCATATCAGCCAAAGTTTTCATCGACAAGCAAACGAACATGAGCAAGTGCTTCGGTAAGTTGACGGACATTTCTAACCTTCTAACCTTCATAGCCACTGTAGAAATTCGTAGACCATCGAATCAAATCAAATCGGAATCGAATGAAATGATCAAATCAAATCAAATTGGAATTCAATCAAATTACATCAAATTGGAATCAATTGAAATCAAATAAAATCAAATGAAATCAAATGAAATCAAACGAAATCAAATGCAACCAAATGAAATCAAATGAAATCAAATGAAATCAAATGAAACCAAATGAAATCAAATGAAATCAAATGAAACCAAATGAAATCAAATGAAATCAAATGAAATCAAATGAAATCAAATGAAATCAAACGAAATCAAATGCAACCAAATGAAATCAAATGAAATCAAATGAAATCAAATGAAATCAAATGAAATCAAATGAAATCAAATGAAATCAAATGAAATCAAATGAAATCAAATGAAATCAAATTGGAAATCCATCAAATCAAATCAAATTGGAAATCCATCAAATCAAATCAAATCCGTGTGTATCCTTTCCCAACAGCACTCGCGATTTCCAACCCACAACGGCGATATTTCATTTTTCAAGACCATTCATTGAAAATCGTATTCCACCTCAATTTGCGGATTTTCTCAAGTCTCTTGGAGATGTGCGACGATGCCACAAATGAAATTGCCCGAGGGCCATTTAAATATAGCCTCGCTCGAATAAACCCGATCTTTCCAGAAAAAACATCCCCTCGTTTCTCCTCCCCTATAAAAAAGGCGATTAATTTCACTACCACTCTCTTTATTTTCAGGTTTCGTCTCGTACGACAATGCACCGAGTGCGCAAGCCGCGATCCAAGCGATGAACGGTTTTCAAATAGGCACCAAGAGACTAAAAGTTCAGCTGAAGCGCTCCAAAGAGGCCTCCAAGCCCTACTAGCCGAAGACCATGAGCCTCGTTCGTAGGTAGATAGCCCATTGTAAAAAAAAAAAGAAAACAGGGACCGAAAGGTACCCAAAAAAAAAAATGAGAACAAGAAAGGTGAAGTCGCGGAAATTCCAGTCCGGTTTGTCAGGAGCGTCGTTATAGGCAATTAGTACTGTCGTTGAACTTTAACCGCGTTGCGACAGGAGAGCGGAGACGGTGACTCTGACGCGAAGTACAAACAATTTAATCATTTTATTTTTTCCCATGATCGTCGCCATGTTTCTGACGCAAACGACGCGTGTCGTGGCGATCTCGTCACGCGGTCTCTCTAGTCGAACAGTATTTCACACCTTGTGTGTCTTCAAGACTTGAAATCGTATTTTTAAACATTCGTTTCTCTTTTTACTTGTATTTCGCTTTATTCGATGAAAAAAAAATCATTTTACCGCGCTACCGGAAGCTCGTACAAAGTTGCTACAAAGTTCGCTCTTTGCTATGTCGAAGCGGCACAAAAACTTTTTACAATTATGACACTTGATCCTGAAGCCTGTGATATTACGTGCGTGAACCCGACACTAACGAAGGCTGCGAGGGACGAAACATTTGAGTTTCATTTCTCGTCGTCTCAAATACGTTTTGTAGATTTTTACAGGATTTTTCGCGTTCACGCCACTCGAGACTGCATTTTTTAAATTTATACACTTTGATTAGGTTTTTGGTGTCGACCGTCGTCTTTGTACACTTGCTTACTCCGTTTATTTAAATATCGCTCTAACCTTTCGTACACACGAGGCACTCGAAAACGTCAAGTCGATCCATTGCTCGAGCTGGCCTGAAATGTTATATATATATATAGGCCGTTTGTTCATCTTATTAGCTCCCAATAATTCCGTCCAGCGATACCTCATCGACGGGCGAAATGCTACAGTGACATCAGAAAAATCGGTGGCGATCGTTGGGGTTAAACGTCCCCATTAAAAATGAGTAATTAAAAAAATCAAGTGCGATATTTTGAAAATCCGAATGAAAGCTAAATTTGAGCTCTCGGATTCAATAAGCGGAAACGCTGACTTATTTCTCCACGTGACTTGGACGATAAATTCGCTCCTTACGCTAAAACTCCGAGTACTCGACAACCAATTAATATTTGCTAAATCCGGTCGACAATTCTTGCAGCTGATTTTTCACAGCTTGGCAGATCTTTTATTTTAAACGCCAATAGAACTTATTGGCGAAAATTTAAGCGATCGAAGAAAATGCTCTTTTTAATACGTAAGGGCATTGTTTATACAGCCAGATTTATGTAAAATAATTATAGATATTTTCAGAAAGTTTTTCAAGCTGTAAAGCTCGTCTCTAAAAATCTTCAATCTCGTTCAACAAGTATCAATAAATAATAGGGGTGACAGATGACAGTATTTTTCGTCAGCCCCTAATATTTAAATAAAATTAAGAAAAAAAATGGCTCGTACTGACCCAAGAAAAAAAAACAGAAATAATTACCAAAGATATTCAAAATGATCTTTTTTTTCCTCTGAATTTTACCGATATTTTTATCGATATGTATATACCAACCTAGGTAGAAAAATGATGTCCTCAAATCGGGAATTTTCTCGCATTTGATGTTAAAAATCCTCACCAGTTTTTCCGATCTCACCGCAGAGGCCTCTCGATTTGTATCAACTGCGAGCCAGTGAAGTGGCCAAATGCCAATTTATTTATGACCATTCTTTATCGTCACGTCGTGTTTTGCATTCGTGTCGTAGTTTTGTTTATTTTTTTCTCTTAAATGTCTCTTTAGTGTGATCGTTGGAGCTTCCCCGAGTTTTCTCGAATCTCAAAACTCGGTCTTTTTGGAAGCTCTCGTTTTTTCATTCTTTCTTACGTCCTAATTGTTTACATACATTTGTATTTTATCGTACTACGATTACGGTAACGATCACGTCGTGTTTTGTTAAATTAATTTTCATTATTTATTGTGCGTTTATATAAATATATATATATAATATATATATTATAATTAATAAATAATATATATATAGTATATATTATATATTAATATATATTATATATATATAGATATATATATATATATATATATATATATATATATATATATATATACACACATTTTTTATTAACCGCGCTACCGAAAGCTTTATCAGTGATTTATAGTACTAACAAAACGCCGTGTGTTCATTACAATCGTGGTGCAGTACGCGAAGGTTCACCGTTATTGCAATGGCGATGTTCAGGGCGATTCGCAAGCCGCTCCCCTCGGAAGTCCAAGAAATTACGGATATTCGATTTAAAATCTCGTCGAATTGAGAGTCCACTCAAAGTTGTGGCTTGCCGGGAAAAAGAGGGGGAAAACAGGGGAAGTTTCGGAGAGCGAGGCGAATCGCCTCGAATGAGCGAAAATTCAGGTAGAAGCTCACGGGGATCTCATTTCTTATTGATCGATATTCTCGTGAACTTCCGGCCGAAAAGGGCGCTACTGCGAACCAGTACCCAAAGATCGGCGATAATTCTTTTTTTTTTTTTTTTTTTCGATTACTCGACTGCACGAATTGTGGGCGCTTTGTCATTTCACGCAAACGACGAGTTACGGGAAGAAAATTCGACGACCACCGATTACGCGTTCGGGGAGCAAAAAACAAAAACCGTGGATTCGTAATTGTCGCGAAAATTGACTTTTTTCAAGGCGTGGATTTCCCACCGTATGTTACATCAAAAAGTATATGAAAAATTGCATCAAAAACGAGAAACTAATACAATCATTTAAAAATCCCAAATTCAGACGTGTGGGGGCATCAAGCTGCTGATTTTTTTCTCTCCAGAAGTCCGAACGGTGCACCTTATAGCAACCTTTTGGGATATAAAAAAAAGAGTTTTTTAAAAATATACTTTTACACGTAGCCATTGATGTAGCGATTTTTTCATATTAGAAAAATTGACCCAATTACAGAGTTTGGAAAAATTTCTGACGAAAACCGAGCCCTTTTTTTATCTCGGCTATTATCCACATTTTCGGAAAATCGAAAAAATTGTTCCGTCAGCACTCAGGCACAAAAGTATATTTCCGAAAAATTAATATTTTTTTTTCGTTCCGGTCAAACCAAAAAGGTGTTACGAATTAGCCCTTTCAGACCTTAAAAAAAAGGACCAACAGCTCGGCGCCCTGGCAGGGCGACATTTTTTATCATTTTCAAATTATTCGAATCATTTTTTACTTTTTATAATATCAAATACACTGCCAAACAGTAAATAGACCAAAAGTTCAGTTTTTTCACAAATTCCATCGGAAATTTCGTTATTTTTGCTGGAGTCAATTTCCTAACCGACACAATCTCGTCAGCCTAAAGGGTGTTTTTCAAATTTCATAACGAAACCAATAAAATCGCAGTAACTACTACAATTTACCTCATTAAGGCCTTAGGCCACAGGGTATAAGATCACGTGCGAATTTAACAATTTTTTTCGTATGACAAAGTGATTCACTCATAAAATTAATTACACATCTATTTAGTATGAATATGAAGCTGTTAGAATTTTTTTTTTCGATGTACAAACGGCCGACTACGAATATGTTCTTTTGTTATCTTTTTTTTAGGTACTCCGTGCCGTGACATTTAGCATACACAATTTTTTACCTACAACAAAAAACAAAAATTCTCGTCAATCTACATTAAAATACCTAGAGAAGTACGTAGGGAATTTAAAAAATATTTTTTCGTTCAAAAGTTGTAGGTATTTGAACTTAAGGATGTTGAGCCCCAAATCGCGAATAATAATAAAATTCTGAAAATTTGCTACGTTTTTGTATGAAGTATTTCAGAAGTCGTGTAAAAATTTCGCGACAATTAGGAAATTCGTCATTGAGCAATTAACATTCACAAATTAAATGTTGTCTCATGGAAACTGTTGTAACTTTGAAATAAGTTTTTTTTTACCTCTCAATTTTGTAATATCTACAATATACTGAAAGCAACGGAAACAAAACGAAGTTTATTGATACATTTTTTTTTTATTTCTTTTAAAAAATGTTCTTAACAAAATGTTAATTTTTTAACATCGAGCTTCCTAATCGTCGTGAAATTTTAACACGACCTCTTAAATACTTCACACAAAAACATACCAAATTTTCCGAATTTTCTTATCATTTTTTATTGCAACCCCTAAGAAGGTTGAAGTAAGGATGATAGAACTCTGAAAATTTGGTATGTTTTTACACGAAGTATTCAGGAGGTCGCGTAAAAATTTCACGACGATTAAAAAGCTATTTATTGAACAATTAACATTGACATGTTTCATAGGGACTCAACATCCTTAAGAAATGAATTTTCAGTGAAAAATTTCGTTACAACTGCTCATAAAGTGCTGACAAAATAAAAAGTTTTCGATTAATCAGAAATTCCTTACGTGCTTCTCTGCGAAATGCAATTAGGAACACAACTTTCAAACTTGAAGCAAATCGAGTGAAAATTGTCGAAGTTATTTGTCACGCCAATTGGAAAAAAGCGTGTTTCGAGAAGTTTCGAGTAGTCGGCCATTTCGCACATCGAAAAAAAAAA
Source organism: Ophion costatus (assembly GCA_951751655.1). Classification (NCBI taxonomy): domain Eukaryota; kingdom Metazoa; phylum Arthropoda; class Insecta; order Hymenoptera; family Ichneumonidae; genus Ophion; species Ophion costatus. The sequence continues at coordinate 31,565,068 of OX632363.1, forward strand.
AAAATTCTAACAGCCTGATATTCATACTAAATCGACGTGCAATTAATTTTACGAGTGAATCACTTTTTCGTACGAAAAAAAACTTGTTAAATTCGCACGTGATTTCATACCCGTTACTGTGGTCTAAGGCCTCAAAAGGATTACAAGAATAAAATCAAGGGGGCATCGTGACAGATTTCCATACAAAAAAAAAACATCCATCCACGTAGTTTTCACCAGTTTCCGTTCCCACTGGACCAACTTGAGTTTGGCCAAAACCATCATCAACCGCGTTCATCCGAGGCTCGATACCCGAGCGATTCTCACGCGCTCAATCCTTCCCTCCATATCGTGACAGATGTTGTTTCTTTTCTTTTTTTCATTTTTTTTTCATTTTGGGTACTGGCTTGCAGACAATCGCCGAGCTTCCCGTTTATTTTTTTCGTGTGGTGGTGACTAACCTGTCCGTGTGTTTCGTTTGTGTGCCAGCAGGTGGCCTGTGACGTTGTGACCGTGTACTCTCTCTCGACCCGGAGTCGCCGTGCCATGTCTGTCTCAGTCGATCAGTCAGTCACGACTCAATCGCTCTCGATCAGTCTCTGTGTTGTTGTCGGTGCCTGTTGCCACCTCAACTATATTATCATCGATTGCCTTATACGCCCCTCCAGCATCCCCCCCCCCCCCCCCCTCGGCCACCTACCCCGATCTCCATCAAGAGAGGAGCATTTTTTTCTCCCCCTCGCGCCCTCACGCCCGTGCCCCCCGCCCTCCACCCCCCGAAAAAAAAAAAATTCCCAATCCACGTACGATTTCTCGCGTATCGGGGCTCCGACCGGTATGCCTCTCGCGATCTCTCGAGCGGGCATCGTCGACTCACTCAAATTCGCAGAGCACGCGCAAAAAAGTACCGAAAGTCTTCGGCATTTTTTTTTTTTATTTCTCGCTCTTATTTTCTCGTCGTCGTTCGTCGAAAATCGTTTTATCGTTTCTTTTTTCGTACCGATCCGAGTGCACTTTGACCTCTCTTTGAATTCGATCTCGCGGACTCGACGAAGGACCGGCGGCGACGACCAAGTAATCGCCCCGAAAATTAAGAAAAATGCAGCAAAAAAAAAACGACAATGTTTATATGAACGAAATATTTGTAAATCGGCAGAAGACGATCGAGAGATCGTAGCTCTCGGTATCGCGTCCTCGCGTAATGGGATAACAGCGAGAAAACGTGCGATCTGTAAAGTATATTAAATTTGAAAGTTTAACGAGACGATACCAGGCGATCGAATAAACGAGGACGAAGGATTGCTATGAGAAAACGACGATAATTCAGCGCTATTTGCACAAAAGGGTTTTGAGACGCCGAGCGAGCAAATACAAACGAAACGAAAATACGGAAGGAGCAGATAAAAACGGACGTTTTCTGTGTGTGTGTGCGTGTATATACTACGTGTGAGTGTGTGTGTGTGTGTGTTTACGTGTTCCAAAAAAAGACATCCGAGATCGATATGCGGTTTTTTATCGTTGCGTTTAAGCAAGGAAAAAAATCACAGACACGCCTACGAATTACGGTAGTTCGAGAATTTCGATCGAATCGATATACAAAAATGAGACACGTGGTCGTCGTGGGGTAGGGTGGATCCACCCACGCGCACACCTGCATGCATGTGGGTGTGTGTGGGTAAGTGTGTGTGGGTGAATCGTGTGCAAGAAGACGAGCAAACTGAGGATGTTGCGGGAAAAATTGAAAATGGTAATTAATTTTTTTTTAATTTGACAGGTCATTATGTAAAACATTTAAAAGGTTGTGTAAAAAATTCACGACGATTAGGAAGCTGGCTACTGAGAAATTATAATTAACAAATTACACGCAGCCTTATGGAAACTGAAGCAACTTTGCGATTCTATTGGCGAATAGCAAACTTTGCTATTTGTTTTCATGAAATACAAGAAATATTTGTGAATGATCGTTTTTTTATTTCGAATATGTCAGAAAAAAAAGTGGCTTTATGGTGCAAGAAACGACGTCGTTCGTGAACGAAAATGAGGATTTAAATTTCCCGCTACTTTCGGTCTATGCAACGTTGCCGCTATATTGTTATGTATTTTTCCTCAAGTGTGACTTTTTTTTGTTTTTTGCGGCATCATTTTTTATAACAGAAAAAAAATTATAATTGCAAAGTTACTTCAGTTTCCATAAGGCTGCGTGTAATTTGTGAATTCTAATTTCTCAGCAGCCAGCTTCCTAATCGTCGTGAAATTTTTACACAATCGTTCAAATGTTTTACATAATGACCTATCGAATTTGTAAATTTTTGTTTCAATTTTCAATTTTGTCTTTTCAATTCAATTTTCAATTTAATTTTCAATTCAGTTCAATTTTCAATTTAATTTTCAATTCTGTTCAATTTTCAATTCAATTTTCAATTCAATTTTCAATTCAATTTTCAATTCAATTTTCAATTCAATTTTCAATTCAATTTTCAATTCAATTTTCACTTCAATTTTCAATTCAATTTTCAATCCACTTTTCAATTCAATTTTCAATCCACTTTTCAATTCAATTTTCAATTCAATTTTCAATTCAATTGTCAATTCAATTTTCAATTCAATTTTCCAGTCAATTTTCAATTCAATTTTCAATTCAATTTTCAATTCAATTTTCAATTCAATTTTCAATTCAATTTTCAATTCAATTTTCAATTCAATTTTCAATTCAATTTTCACTTCAATTTTCAATTCAATTTTCAATTCAATTTTCATTTCAATTTTCAATTCAATTTTCCAGTCAATTTTCAATTCAATTTTCAATTCAATTTTCACTTCAATTTTCAATTCAATTTTCACTTCAATTTTCAATTCAATTTTCAATTCAATTTTCAATTCAATTGTCAATTCAATTTTCACTTCAATTTTCACATCAATTTTCAATTCAATTTTAAATTCAATTTTCAATTAAATTTTCAATTCAATTCAATTCAATTAATTCAATTCAATTTTATTCGATTTTCAATTTTTTTAATATTTTCAATTTCGGACACAACTACCTTAAAAAAAAAAAGACGGAAGGTAAATTAGGAAAAGTGTGTAGATATATCGAACTTTGACTGAGAACATTTATAGAATTTTTTTAGTTTTTTAAATGTTTGCAATCGATCTTTTTTCCCCGTACCGTGCAAAAAATCGGCCCGTGCTGAGGGAACGCGAGGAGCTGGAATTTCGGAATTTCGCATTGCTAAAAACATACACTAGGGAAGAAGGGATTTTTTTTTGTCCGGCAAGTGTCATTGCTCGTCGTACTCCGAGATTCTTCGGACTGGTGGTTTCGCCTTTTGGATAATTAATATTTGAGGAAATGATCTGGTTTCGTTCGATAATCGATATTTCGTCAAATTATTAATATTCTCGATCAACGATAGCCCTGCCAAAGTGTGAATATTCTATCAAATAAATCACACTTCGCCGGAGCGTTGATTCGGTGGAAGATCGATATTACCATCGTTCGTTCGATCGGCCGATCTTCGACGACCAATGGCCGGCAGGAATTTCAATATTTTGCCAGATAAATGATATTCCGCGGAATAACGGAAGTATCGACACCGGCGATATACTTTTTTTTTCTCCTCCCCCGACTCATGAATATTCAGTCAGATATTTCATGCTTCGTTAAGGAAGCCGCGTCGTCGAAGGATCGGGAAAATCGAGCGAACACCAGTATCGCCAAACGAGGAGCAATCGTTTCCGCATATTATCCCACCCTTGATAAATATTTTAAGCTCGCCGAATAGAAGAAAAAAAACAAACTTTCGCGATCACGACGAGATGGCCACGGGGGAGAAAATTTGCCTGCTCTCGTGCGTTGGAACCGTCGAGGCTGAAAAGCGAGAAAAAAAAAACGTGACGAAAAATGGAAAAATTCGCATTCGTGTCACCAATTCGAGAATCACGAGTACGTTCCTCGCCACTGTCGATCCCGTTCCACCCTCAAATGAAAAACCAAACGCTTCTCTCGTCCATACTAATCTCTCACAGTCACACACACACACACACACGCGCGCGCGCGCGCGAAAAATTCCACCGTCCAAAATTCGTCGTTCGAGATAAAAAAGAAAAGCAAAAAAAAAACAAGAAATAGCGAATAATCACGGAAAATCTTCGTCGTCGATAGTCTTTGCAAAAAAAAAAGAAAGGGCAGACCGAAAGCTTCAAAACCACGTGGAAAAAAAGTGCACGGAGGATGGATAAAAGTTCGAGGGAGGAAAAAATCGTCCCTCAAAAGAGTCGCATGTGTATACGGGAGCGTCAACGCAATGAGAAAAAAGCCTAGAGAAAGGGAGAGCCGGAGAAAGTCGAAAGGAAGCACAGGTCCTCGAACACGACCAGTCAACCCGATCCACGCTTCATCTCTTGCTCGTGCCAATTTCTCTGTTTCTTTTCTTTTTTCTTTAATTTTCAATTCGTCCCCCCCCCCTCCTCGTTTTCACCGTGTGCGCTGGCATTGTGTCACGCACTGGCAACGCGATCGATTCAGGATGCTGACTGCGAGTTGCCCGAAGATATATAAAAAAGAAAGAGCTAAAAAAAAAGATATATATATAGCATCGAAATAATCGAATAAAGAGGAACGACGAATGGTGCCGGCATTCGTTCGACGATGCAAAAGTGCCTCGCCTCGAGTTGAAAAAAGAATGAAAAAGAGAGAGAGAGAGAGAGAAAAAAATGAAAAAAAGTCAATCTCGTGTCTCGATCGTCGCGTCAATATCCTTTTACGTTACAGTCTATGTAAATGTGTATGCATATATTTACATATGTATATATGTATCGGAGCGAAGTCACGGGAGCTTACAGGAAGCTCTCTCGTAGTTCAAAGTACGGCGAAAGAAACGAAAAGGAAAGAAAAAGAAAACAAGAAAAAAGACAATTCTGGTAAAACTTCGTGAAAAGCCTCCATCGTATTATCGTACAGCGGCCAATCGCGACACCATGAGAGATCGGGTATAAGGGAGAAAAAAAAGGAAGAAAAAAAAAACGCAGCTCCAACGCAAAGATTACCAAAGACGTGTCTTAAATTATTAACGGATGTACTTACCAATGCAAAGGCTACGATGGCTAATAACGCGTTACGTATATCTTTCCATTTTTTTCTTTCTTCATCCCCTGATTGACGCGGGGTTTGTTGAAATCGCATAGCCAGCCGAGCACACGCGAATACCGAGACCCACGATTTTTCAACAACAAAAATATATGCGAAAAACACGCAGGTACACGCGCGCGCACTCACACACGTACAATTGTTCACTGAGTGGCCGGACGTTTTTTAGGAGCCCGGCGAGGAGATTTTGCGACCGAGAAGAATTATACGCAATGGTTTTTCAAGTCCTAGACGGGAGAAATGAATGTAAGTGTATGAAGTGTATGAACTGAATGAAAAAAAATAGCGTTTTCGGGAAAAAAATGAAAATTCTTATCTTATTTCAGCAGAATGAAGATAATTAAATGCCGGATACTTAAAAAACTTCTTTTTTTACTGGCATTTAATACCGTCAGACCGCTCCAAAATGCACCTTCGATCACTTTTCATCTCGACAAGCACAGGAAAGTTTTTCAAGTTTCGTATTAGAAATTGAATTATCTTCATTGCGCCGTATTCGAAATCGAATTTTGACTTGTTCGATGGCTCAATTTTTTTCGACGAAACTCGTCACGAGCGTACGCTTTTTCTTCGAGAAGTTTTGAAAAACCATCAAAAACGACAATTTTCATTCGCGGCCAAAATCCACGGGCGAGGTGCATAAAAATCACCCGGCAGCTTCGAAATTGTCACCCCGTAGGTATGTACACACGTGGAGCTCGCACGAGAGCAAAAAAAAATGGAGCCTAGTCATATAACTATTCGTTTGCGGTGTGTGTGTATGCATCACTGTGTTCTATACCATCGTCATTCGTCATTCATCGTCTTCGTAAGAACGGGTCATAAGCGAAATCAAGAAGAAAAAAAAAAAAGATGCGAGAAGGAGAAACAAGAAAACAAAGATAAGAAACATTGTGACCATCGATATTTAACTACATGTTTTGTGTAGTTTAGGCAAAACGATATTTTTCACTGTCGCCTATTACTTTTATTATTATCATTATAACTATTGCGGTTATCGTTATTATTATTATTATTATTACATTATACTTTACGATAAATGGTACTATTATTATTAATTACCGATAGTTGATTGAACGATCGAGTAATTTAGCACGACGGTTATGGTTATAATCGCTCCATCGCATAACTAGCCACGTTATACTGTTAAGAGAAGGAAATAAGAAAAAAGGAACATTGTTATTCATTCGTATAAGTAAATGTTTTGCGCGCAAGAGAGAGAGAGAGTGATAATGGCGGGACGAGCGTGGGCGGCGTGACTGTCATTCAACGAATTGCGTTTTCTTATATGACTAACTGTCAAGTACATTATTATTATATCGCGATTACGATTGTCATTATTATTATCATCGTCAGGGCAAAATTCACGAATTTTATCCCCCTTTTTTCGTTCTCGGAAACACCGAAAGACTCTTCGTAATTTTTGCGAACATTTGTGCGGCGGAGAGCTCGAAAACTTCGCGATCTTTTTTTTTCCCAAGACGAATAACCAAAAACCCACGTTTTTCCCCCTTATCGCGAAAACGTTCTCGAGTGTACTTAAATAATGGCGAACACGGGCTTTTGTTTTCTTCGTTACTGTTCGTCGGGGGTAAAAGAAAAACACGTTGGCTGTCCCCAGGACGATCGCGTTTTGCTAAATATTCGTTAGTTTTTATTTTTCGTTATTTTCTTTTATTTTTGTCGTTACGGGCGAAATCTTGAGTTCGAGGCCGAGGCCCGATACGATCATCCGCGAAACGAGAGAGTCACGATGAACATTTTTTTCGAATATTACGAAGCGCGGATGGAAGTCGTGAGTTTTAATGATCGTTTTGAAAAAAATTGAACGTCGCGAGTGCCACGTCACACTCGGCTCGCTACCCGCGCATTATTAGCCTCGACAGGAATCATCCTCGTTATAATTATTATGTTGCAGTTGAAACACGTTTGTTTCGTTTAGTTTAATTATTATGATTATTATTGGTATCGTGATGCCCCTTGTCACGTTAAAAAAAAACAGTGAACCACGTAGTCGGGTTATCCTCTTTGTTTTTTCACGTCATGATGAGAGTTTCGTTATTATATATATATATATATATATATATATATATATATATATATATATATATATATATATCTTTTTTTATTCCTCTCGACGCGCACCGCTTTTTCTCGATACTTCGTACGTTTTGTTCTCCCGCTACTCCGCTTATTTGCAAACACACACCCACACACACACACCCATTTATATTCGTTTGAAAGTTACGCCAGTATCGATGTTTCTTGTTTTTTGTAAAATGAGCGGGGAAACGAAGGATTCGTGAATCGTGCCATTTCGTTACGAACGAGCGAGAGAAACGGAAAGAGAGAGAGAGAGAGAGAGAGAGAGGCAGAAAAGAGGATACGAAGTAGAAACGAGTAAGAAGAAAAACGAATCTTCGGGCTAGGACTTTTGATGCCAGTTATGTATAGCTTAAGCGAAAAACCAAAGTACGTTGTTTTTTTTTTTATTTTTCGAGTCACGAGACTCATTTCCGTTCTTCGTGAAACATTGTTTTTTATTTTTATTTTTATTTTCTTTTTCCCCTCGTCTCGTGTACGCAAGTCGAAAAAGCCCGTTGTGTTTTTTCATCCTCGTCTCTCTTCTCGCTCGTGCAGGGAACGAGAATCCAAAAATCACGTTATCGAAGTATCAGCGGTCATAGTGCAATTATAATTGTCGAGCGCATCGGGTATTTTTTTTTCTTCGGCCAATAACCGGGCTATGTATCGTTAAAGAAGTAAAGAAAAAAAGAACGGGAGACAGAATGTGCTTTTGAGCCAAACGCTGCTCGTGTGCGTACGTGTGGGACACACGGTTGAATTCGTCCCATCGATCTTTGACGTTTTCTCGAGAGTTTGCTTGCGACGAGAATTTTGGCGAATCGATTCAAGTGGAAGAAAAAAATCAAAAGCAGATTGCAGCTACGAGAAAATACGTAAAAGCTTGATGAAAAAGGAAGGGTCCGTCGAATATATACGCACACATTTAACGTAATCGGTATTTTTTTTTTATGGACGAATTGCAATTTTGGAAAGTCTTGTCTCGCGCATTCTTGACGTGCTGAGTGTCAAGGAAAGTTTTTTTAAAAAGCACGTATGTACCGATATATATATACGCTCCGAATTTTGCTTTCTTTAATCTTTCTTTCGCGTTGAATAAAATGGTATTTGAAGTTGACTCTTGGAATGATTGCAAAAAATATTTCGTAGGGAACGACAAGAATGTTTTTTTTTTTTTAATTCTCGACACGAAGTTTCGAACATTCGATGAGCTTGCTGGGTAATATTTTTACCGGATAATGATTCTCACGAGCTTTGTTTCTCCTCGATCTGCTCGAACGTCTTTGAAACGAACTTTCGGAATAATTTGAAAGATGTTCCGTGGGGAATGGTTGAAGGGTGTTTTTACGCTCGTCGGGAAATTTCGATATTCGATGAGTTTTCTATGAAATATTTTTACCGGAGGATCATTCTGACAAGCATTTTTTTCTTCTCGATTGACTCGAGCGAAAGTTCAGCTTCGAGGATTAGCTTATTGTTCTTTACGATTGTTTTTTTCTCTTTCGATTGCAGCATCATTTTTGGGAAATACTTGTTTTCTTTTTCTGTCGAATACTATTTTACCCAACTGCGGCTCGCTACAGGGCGACAAAATCATTGCAACGAAACGTTCGTGTGAATGATTATGGCAAAGGAATATCTCGAGATATCGCGAGTACGAGACATCGTTTTGTATTATATATATATATATATATATATATATATATATATATATATATATATATATATATATATATATATATATAAATGTGTATTTTCGAGAGCAGCTCACGCGGCACGGAAACGTATTGTGAACATAACAATATACACATATTTATTTAGTCGGTTGAATTTTTTTTGGTTTTTCGTTGTTTTATTTTTATCTTTCTCGTTGTTTACATTGCTTCGTTTTTTCCCGCTACGTCACAAAGTCCCGTAACGCAAATGTTAATATATGTCTCGCATCCAAAGACCGAAAGGCTCATTTTTTTTCAAGTCATCGAGCCGTCTCACAATATCATGGAAATGTTTTTTTCCCCTCCCTCGTAACGTTGGGCAGCCCAAGTCGATTTTTTCCTTCCCCTTTCCACAGGACTAGCCGATGTTTTACGCTTTTTTGGCACACATGAAAAGTCTTAAAAAAATGATCGTAATCGACAGCAGCACTTCAAAACTTGATGAGCGAATTATTTCGATGATAACGATATTTTGTATTTTTTCAAATGGGAATTCGTATTTTTGCACTTTGTACAAGAATATTAAGGAATGGGCTACAGATTTAAAAAGACGCGCTGCAATCGATTGTAACGCTTCGATTACAACGATGACAAACACAATGATTGTCAAAAAAAAAAATAATGATTAATCAGGTAATTAATTCTATCGGAGATTTAATTTAACGTGCTCAAGTTTGTCGCATCCTCACCTAGGCGCTTTTATTATCGTTAGATGCGTCTCGTTGCCTATTTTTTTTTTGAAAATTCTACTCCGATCTCTACTGCTTCGCACCACGGCGGCAAAAAAAATTTTCGCGGGAAATGTCAGCTCAAAAAAATGTTCATTTCCCCTAGAGCCGTAGATTCTACGATTCGTATGAGTTGTAATGAAGAAAAATGAAACCAATTTGGGACAAAAAGAACGAAAGAGTGACTCGCAAGATCGAAACGAAATTTGATATGTACGAGCACCCGTTTCTTTTTTTTCGAGAACGTGAAAAAAAAATGAACTTCGAATTTTTCGTTCGAACAATAACGAAAAATTCGGACTCGCGAGATGGTTGTGTATATTAAGTATGACGTCGCGCCACAAATTGGCAAAAAAAAACCGGGACGACCGCGCGAGGCAAAGAGAAGCGAAAACATTGATAAGCAAAAAAGAAACGAATCAACGAGTATAAAAAGGCGCACTCAACGATGAACTTTTCCCTCCGCGTGAATATAAAATATTCGTTTCTTATTTTCTGGCTCCAATGAAGAGTCGAGGAAAAAACTAGCATTTTTCACGAGAACGAAAAAAAAAAAATCGTTATGATCTCGGAGGGAGCCAATTGTCGAGCAAACGTCACGCGTTTTTCAACTTTTTCCTTCTCTTCGGACGAGCAGAGGATCGCGCGGGCGCGCGCCCCTTGACCCACATAATTGAAGTATTCACAATTTGGCATATATATATAGATAATGAAGAAGAAAGGAAGGAAAAAAAAATCTATCAATTAAAATAGTATTATCGTAATGTCTATCACAACTAAGAGTCACGGTGTCTAAATAGTTACGATTTAGATTTTTTATATTTGCGTGCAAGGGTGTCGACGTGTGATATATCAGATATATACATATAAATATATATTAATATTTATACATATACATATATACATACACACACATATATATGTGTGTGTGTATGTATGTGTGGGTATGTATATATATACATGCGTATGTATACATATATGTATATATAATTATTGAAAGAAAACAGAAAAAAATGATGCTAAACAAAAAGGCAACGTGAGAGCGTGCGCAAACGCACTGCGCTGTAGTTAGGTGGGCAAGTTAATAAATCGTATTTTGGAAATAAACGTTGTGAATAAATCACGTTATTTTCTTCGCATTTACCCAGTACTTTTTTATCCCGACTTTCCAGGCTCGATTGCTGGCAATTCTGTAGAAAACGCGTGTATCGACGGGAGATATTACCTTACCATCAGTAGATACAATAGAAAAGAAAAAGGGAGTATTACGTTACCGATGCTCCAATATTGGATGTACAGGACTGGGGAGACGTCTCTAACGGACGCGTCGTGTCCTTGCAGTCGATATGTAACCGGTAGTCGGTAAGTTACCCATAGTGGGTCAGTTACCGATAGTGGGTAAGGTACCCATAGTTGGTTAGTTACCGATAGTGGGTAAGGTACCGATAGACGTGGGTTACATGGCCGGTGGAAGAATTATCTTCTGAGACTCTCTCTCTCTATCTTGTGCAGCTTGTATTTCATAGCGGAACAGAACATTATCGCGCTCACTCCAAATCGTCTCGATCACTGTACAACCGATCGTTGAATATGGAGTTTCCGAAGCGGCCATGTGCAGGTAAGTTTGCAGAAATCTTGTTTTCAGCGCACAGAGCGTTCGCGAAAGAATATGGTGTTTCGTATCTATGTCGCTGATGGTAAATGACGCATTTCATCGGGATTTTCGTTTCAAATAAAATATGTCATTCGAGAACTTTTTTTGTGATATATTTGAAAGCAATCACAATCTATCTCACGAACGTAAGAATAGATAGTTTTCTTGGGGGCAGACGTAGTAAAACAGAAAACGCCAGAATGCAACCAGAAACAAGAATAATTACAAATTAAAATATAAACAAACAAAGCGGCTAGATTGGTAATATCTTTCATTATCATTTTGATATTATTTTAATAATTATGTCATGTCGATACAATGTCCTGAATTATGATATAATGACAGCGAGCTGATATTTAATATATCTGTGTTTATATACCAAGCGTTAGTAATAAATTTGGACGAGTGATTTAAATTGTTCAAATAAATACATTTTCGAATAAGTATTTGGCATAATTACGAATGTGTTTGGCGCTATTAAATTATATTTACTCACATATATTGATATATTCATTCTATATACGATACTTTCTCGAACGGGCCTCAAAAGATATTGTAAAGCGTGACAAGCCCGAACGATCGGGTCTCTTTGGTATTCCATGTGTTTGACTCTTTCTCAACTCCGATAGGTATTATTGACTCATCCGAATCAACTTAACAAATCGTCGTAGCGAGAATAATCAGAATAAAGTAAACTGTATTCTCAATCTTTCCTTTCGCGTAGGGCCGTATTTTGTAGGGGCATAGCAGGGCCCTTCTGAATCGTCGGTAATTTACAGTGGCGCTTAATAAAAAATAAGTTACAATCAATTATTAAACCCAACGATAAATTGGAATAAAAAAGGTCGCGCAAATTTAGTAGATTTAGAAATTTTTACATTTTCTTTGACATGTCACGGCTACGAAATTTCTTCTGCTAGTCACATTTTTCCAAGTTTTGTCATAAATGTTTTCTTTAAGCATTCGGTGCCCCCCTGTTTTTATTGTCAGGTCGGAATATTTCGATTTTTTGACACGTGTTTTTTACAAGCAGGTTATATCAGGAATCTAGAGTTATTTAGTGTATCAAGAAAGTTAAGTTGGCAGATAAAGAATTGTTGAATTCGGATTTTTTTTCTCTTTTTGCCAGACTGGAACTAATTATTTTACCGTCACCGCAATTAGTCGAAATTGCTCGCCTGATACAGTTCTTGTATTCGCGCAGGTTTCCAAACGAAGGGATTCGCGACAGAGTCGAGTAAAAAAATAAGCAAAATTTATTGAATTTTTTTCTTATTTTGTATTCACGGTACTATTAATTACGTTATCTACAATTATTCAGTGAGCTATTGTGAACGTCTCCGAAAACTTTCTTCCACCCATAACTTACCTGCACAAAAAATCCCAAACATTTTGTACATTTTTTCGTCGTGATTTTTCTCATCTGGGTTAGGCAATGTCCTACAAGGCCAATGCCAAACTCCTGCAAAACCTAAGGTCCTATAATTCTTCAACGAGTTTAGTTGATCGATGCCAAATTTTGCCTAGAGGATTATTGTTAGTCCAAACAAAATAACAAGGCATCCAACTTTTATCGCCATGGCATTGGTGTAAGACCCAAACAAACACACCCTTAAGGGAGAAAAACATTGTGACAGTGCGAAAGAGGTCGTTTTTTTTCAATTCTTTTTGTTGACTAGATTATTTATTTGCGATTTGGAAAAAAAAAAACGTATTTTATTAAGCATAGATAGAACTAATTTTCTGTAAATTTTTATTTGCAAAAATTGAATATCAACGATGTTATTGAAGTATAATAAAGCCTCCGTATAAAAAAACGTGGACCTGAAAAGTAAAAATAATTTTTTTTAAAATTCATATAAATGTAGTTCTCGTTGTACGAAAAAAAAATTCACAACATGGCGGGTGTTAAAAAAGTCTAATTTTGGCGAAATTCTTACTAGCATTCGGGGCTTAGAAAATACTAAATTAAAAATTCGGCTACGTACGATGATAGCTGCTGAAATTACGGAAACGTTGGTTGAACAAAAATAAAAACCGGACATCTATAGCTAGAGTTATGTTTCCGGCCAGGTCGAGAAAAAACGTTTCGGGAAAATCGCGATTCAAAATTTTGTTGTCAATTTTCAATATTCTAACTTGAACATTTTGTCACATATTCTTGAATATGTATACTTTAAAGAAATGCCAAATAGAAACGATTTATTTTACCCGTCACAGTGGTGTGCTGCTTTAAGGGGAGCAATAACTTTAAGTGAGGAAAAAAATGCTGATTTTTGTTAACGAAAGACTTCTTCACCTTTTTGGAGACTCAGAGTATGCTTCATTACTACTTTTGGCTGTTATATGGTATTTTTAAATCATTTTTTTTAAATGGCAGATGTCGGATAGTCTTCTAAACGGGTTACGATGAGTGTTGTCAGACGGCGTGACACGTAGCGTAGAGGGGATCAATCTGAAAAAAAACCGGCGAATATTTTTCTCGTAGCAACACTCCTACGCAGAATATCAACCAAGAAAAAGTGAGAAATGTTGAAAATCCATGAAATAGTACGCTTCGAAACAAAAATATTGAATTTTCCGAAAAAATCGCTACATTTTGCAATTAAAAAATACTTTTTCTCAAATTGCCAAAAAACATTTCGATGTATATTTTAGATAATAAGGTTAGAAATATTTATACCAAATTTCATCAGAATCGGTTGATTAGTTGTTCACCTATACGTCACGTTAGTTTTGAAAATGGAGTTTAAAAGACCGCGCCACACCTCCGCCATTTCAAAAGATTAATAATTCAAAAAAATACCATGTGACGGTCAAAAACAGTAATAAAAAATGATAATTTTTTAAATGCTTCAAGTCCCAAGTCTTGAAAATGGAGAAGAAATATTTCCTTAGAAAAAGAAATCCTAAAAATGAGCTAATGTTTTCCTCACCAAAGACATCGCCCTCAGCATAGAAGGATGGAATCAAGAGAATTTTAGCCGGCTACGAAGTCGTAAAAGACTGCTCCAAACAGGGTGCATAGTCCCAAAATACCCATCGATTTCTGGCCCGTTGCTAGCAACAAAAAAACATCATTCGCTCCACCAAAAATGTCCGGAGCCCCATTAACCCCTCCATTCGATTTCCCCAAAAAGTCTTCTCGCCTTCAACCCAGCAGCCGAGTCGGCAGCCCGAGAGTGAGAATTCGATCGAATTCGATAGATCGATTTTCCCTGCCCGAAAATCTCGGCATCCCTACTCCGCGAGGCTGCTCCCTTGCGAGTAAAACGACCTCAAGATTCTAGGCAAGCGCATGAGCGCGGTCGCGTGCGTCCTCCGAGCAGTCGTCAGTCACTCCCCGATCGCCGGTGGAACATGTCGCCCAATGTGTGATTGTGCTCTTCCTCTCTCTCTCTCTCTTTCTCTTCCTCTCCGCGAGACCCCATCGCGTGTACACTCAGTAATAATAAAAAATGTGGTCTCTCTTCGATAAACAATGTCACGCGATAATGTGAAAAAATTCGCGTGAGCTTAAAATCCATTTAACATTACGTTCAAACGTTCGCTCCCTGAAGGATCGATGACGCGCGATTGATTTCTATCTTTCCTTCTCCCTTCGGACACTCCGAAGCGGATAATTCTGCTTCGAAAAAAAAACGTAAATTGCCGGAACAGAAAATTCATGAAAATTCAGGAAAACGCGTGCCTTAGTGGTCAAGTGTGTGGGTGTTTTTGTGCGTGAGTGTGTGCGTGCGTGTAGTTCGATACAATTAACTATACAGCGATGGTATAACAGTGATTTTTTTTCACGCGTTTTTCCAAACGCTAAGAATTAAATGGGGCCAGTGTGATTAATTTTTTTAGCCGTTTAACGCGAGGAGCCACCTGTTGATGGTTAAACGTTTGACACAAGCGTTTTACGCCTCGTCCTACCTACGCGTATATAAATATATATATATATATATATATATATATATATATATATGTATGAATGAATAAATAAATTGCGAAATATATATATATATATATTTTTTTCTTGTGCTCCGTCTTCTCGCTTGGATTACCGGATTATAACGCAGTGATGCTGCCAAGATAGGTGCTCCTCGTCGTCGGGACGCGCTCAAAGGTAAGTCCATCCTACACGGCAAATAAAAAAATAATTTTTTTTGAATGTACGCCCCGAACGGCATTGTAAAAGTCCAGTATCAATACCCCTTGAAAAAACGTGTAAGACAGTCAACGTAAAGATCCGTCGATGCGAGGAATTTATTATTTTCACGACTTTTTACGATTCGTCGCGAGTGGGGCAAAACGTACGAGTGGAAGAATGTCGAGGCTGCCGAAGAGGAGAAAAAAGCGGCAGCGGCCACGGGCAGGAGGAAGAAAATGACAGCGGTATTGGGGCGATTTTTTCAAAAACGTTTTTTCGCAGACTCCGGACGCAAAGTCATTTTCGATTCAAATTATATTTTCGAGACTTCGAAGTGTTTTTTTTTTTTACATAAATTCGAAGGCGAATAATGTTCCCCCTACGTGGAATTTTTTAAAATGTCGTTTTTTGGTTTTCGACGGATTTTTGAGATACAGTATTTTTTGAAATATAGAGTTTTGAAATATGGTATTTCAAACATATTGTCTGAAAATTTCAAGTCGATTTGCTCGAAATTGAGGGAGTTATGGGCGTTTGTGGGTAGGTTCTGCTAGCCGGCGAACTTTGAGGCGTTAGAACCCCTTGGTGCACGGAAAAATAGGTATAAAAATACAGCATTTATTTGACCCGACTATTAATTATGTAGAATTATTATTTTTTCACAAATGCGTTATAGTTTTATCAACAAACAAAAAAAATGGATTGAAAATATTTTAAAATAGCGGAGACATAAGTCGTCTAGTAAGGAGCTCTTTTGAACATCCTCGTCGATGATGGCTGTTTTTTCTCTGGAGCCATCGTCTGAGAATTAAGAAAATAAACATTCTTATAGAGGGAGGCAATAGCTAAAGTGTACCATAGGGAATTTCGTTTTTCGTTAATGTTTGTTAAAATTTTTTCATAATAATTGCTCTACAAGAAAAACAAAAATAATTTTTGAAAAATGAAAAAAAAAAATGAAAAATGTCATTTTTCATGAAAAATAATTATGGTTTTTCATGAAAAGTAATTATTCTTTTCCATGAAAAATAATTTGTTTTTCGTAAAAAATAAATTCTGGACCATAAAATAAAGACCATTAACTACAAAAGAATTCATATTTACCGAAATACAACGATCTGAAAGATGTCTGTGATCCGATCGACCTCACATGCAGTCGAAGGCTCAAAACTATACGCTATAATATTTAAAAAAAAATCGAAAACTTGTCGCTCGTTTTTCCAGAAAAAAATATACGAAAATTCCTTTTTTTCGGGCCACGAGGTAGGTGCACCCCGTTAAGCATTACACAATATCCGTACCAAACTTCCATTTTCATATAATCCCGCGTGCGAGTGTAATACGTGAGCACACGCACATACACACATGTTTACGATCCTCGTACGAATGCAGCAAAGCTGTCGAGGAATCCGGACCGGTAAGATCGCTTCTGGCAGCCGCGACTCGTGATAGCTTTCGTCCCGCGAGAGAGCAAGACCGCGCGCGCTATCGCGGCATCGTGATGGAATCCTCGATCTCACAATCGCCGGTAGAGATATTTCCGTTCCCCTCTCGCCTCCTTCGCTGCCGCCAATTCGCGTTCCTCGTTCCAAGGGACCTCATACCCCTCGACATTTTTTACCTTCTCTTTTCTATACGCGCTCATTCGCGGCTTTGCGTGTACACGTACACGGGTACAGACACGAAACTATTTTATTCGGAAACTCATAAAAATTAACGATTCAGCATAGTTCCCGGGCTGGATGGTCTTGAAGTTTACATCGTTGGAATGCAGCGAAAATTCTTTTTTTTAATTATAGTTCTATTCGCCTATTTTTATTATTTTGCGAAATATTTTTTTGCACATTTAAATTATGGATTTTTTTCTGACGAATATTGGCCAAAAAAAATTCGTACATTTGAAAAATAAATAATTTTCGCTGCATTCCAACGATGCAAACTTCAATCTCATGCCAATGGCCGGGGTATAGGAGGGGCTCGTAGTGTTGGAAAAGTACATACGCACAGTGCTTGGGCCTATTTGGGCGTTTACGATGGACGGCTTCTTAAATGCGGTAAGACTGTATTCGACAATAATACTCATGATGGTACTAGTAGAACTGATTTAAAAAAAAAAAAATAACGATGACGTTGTGAATCATAATAACAATCTTAATTAAATATCGATGATGATCAGAATAACAAAAACAACGATAGTGGTGATAATTATAGCAATAATAATGATTAAACAACAATAATGATAATAGCAAAACTCATGAGAAAAACATTTCTATCGAGTACGAATAATATAATAATGATTAGCTTTAGTGAATTATTATTGTATTACTACAATAGTTTCGATAATAATAATAATAATAATAATAATAATAATAATAATAATAATAATAATAATAATAATAATAATAATAATAATAATAATAATAATAATAATAATAATAATAATAATAATAATAATAATAATAATAATAATAATAATAATAATAATAATAATAATAATAATAATAATAATAATAATAATAATAATAATAATAATAATAATAATAATAATAATAATAATAATAATAATAATAATAATAATAATAATAATAATAATAATAATAATAATAATAATAATAATAATAATAATAATAATAATAATAATAATAATAATAATAATAATAATAATAATAATAATAATAATAATAATAATAATAATAATAATAATAATAATAATAATAATAATAATAATAATAATAATAATAATAATAATAATAATAATAATAATAATAATAATAATAATAATAATAATAATAATAATAATAATAATAATAATAATAATAATAATAATAATAATAATAATAATAATAATAATAATAATAATAATAATAATAATAATAATAATAATAATAATAATAATAATAATAATAATAATAATAATAATAATAATAATAATAATAATAATAATAATAATAATAATAATAATAATAATAATAATAATAATAATAATAATAATAATAATAATAATAATAATAATAATAGTAGTAGTAGTAGTAGTAGTAGTAGTAGTAGTAGTAGTAGTAGTATACTAGTATGAATTGTAATAAAAGCAATAGTAATAATAGTAATAATAGTAACAATTATTATTGATTATTAGGTATTTATTAGAGAGCAATAATGATGACAAAATTAATAAAAAATTATTTCTAAGGGTACGAATAATAATAACGATCAGTAATAGTAATAATAATGACCAATTACTAAATAGTTATTAAACGATAGTAAGGATAGTTACAAAACTGATTTGACAAAATGATAATGGTACTAGTAATAATGGTAATGATTACTAATGGTAAAGTATTACTACCATAATCATCTTAATAATAACAATACTAATAGTAGTAACAACTATAATAGTGTCAATGATAATAACAAGCTCATTACAGAGAATTGTGATTTAAAAATACCGTAAACAGCTCACGTATAATGCGCATGGAAATAATATTTGTTAGCAGAAAAAAATCTAACCAGTCATCCCAATAACCACCAAAAAATCGCCACAATGTTTTACGACCCGAAACATCGCCGTATTCTACCTCTAGGTCAATAAACGGCAACAGGGAAAACACCAAACGCTGTAAAGTTCATAGCCGAAGATTGCGGCCTGCTGATAGATGTTTTATTTTTTTTCGGAACGGATGATTTAAGTTCGAGAGAATTTGATGGGTGTAAAATGGTTGTTCTTTGGTGTAAAAAGGCCCATACACCTCGTCTCGTTGAAGCCGCGAAGTTTTCTGTCCGAGGCTGATTTCGCACATTACGGGTTGAGGTTCCGTACCACATATATACAACACAGCGAGTACACACGGAGCGAGAGACTTTTCGCTTGCCCGCGCTTCGCGGCGTGCTCGTTCACGCACACGAAACCCACGAAGTGATGGAGGCGTGGAGGGGGAGAGTGGGCACACACAACTCCACTCGTGAGGTCGCCCTTTCCCCATCGTCCTGGGGGTGGGGGTTCGGGGCTCCCCCACCCAACCCCCACCCTCCAACAGGCCCAGGCCGAGTCATGCGGCTCTTTGGATGCTCTCCATGGGCCCACGGTTTATAACCGCACGACGGCACGTCGTAGCGTGGATTGAGCGACGGCCGCGCGCGCGGAGCGCCAACGGACGCGGTCGACCGGCGAGCGGGGCAAAGGGGAAGCAAAACTCGCGCGCATTCCACAATTCTCGCGCATGCGCGGGACTTACTTCGCTGGGGAGAATACCGCAATCGCGCGTGCGCACGTGTGCGTGAGAGAGCGATGGCGGGGGGGGGAGAGAAAGAGAGAGAGTGAGAGACAGAGAGAGAGAGAGAGAGAGAGTGAGGGAGTAGCACCCGCGCACTCGGTCCCTGCGGGCAGCAACGCTCTCGCGAGTACCGGCCCGGCGCCGACAAGACGAGTTCACCACGTCCGAGGACTCCGATCGAGGCTCGGATGACGATGCATTTCGTCGTATATCGCAATCGCGTATCTTACTCGTATTATAAAATTCTAGTGTCCGTCTGTACACTGAGAGAAAAGTGCATAGTATTTACAAAAAACGCGCATGGCAAAAGAGAGTATAGTCGAATTCCCGATAGTTTATTGTCAACACAATCATAATATCGTTAACACAACTATAAGCGGAAAGTATAGGTAAACAAGCGACTTTGGTGGCGTGTTTTACTATCCAGTATCTCCGACATTACTATACAGTATCGTAAAAGACTTTACAATTTCGATATGATTAATTCAGCTATATCCCAAAATCGGCGCACAAATACTAATGCTGCACTGAGAGCAAAGTACATGGTATTTATGAAAGACGCCCACGTCAAAAGAGAGGATAGGAAAGTCATTTATAGTTTATTGGCACCGTAATCATAATATCGTTAACACCACTATAAGCGAAACAAATATCTAAACATGGAACTTTGGTGGCGTGCTCGACTATCTATTATCCCGGAACAAAGTACTAACTATTGTGTAAATATTAACTGAATTAACTATATCGATATTGTAAAGTCTTTCACAGTAGTTAATAGTTATTTCAGGGATACCAGATAAAAAAAACACACTACCAAAACGGCATGACTAGATAGACGCTTATAGTTGTGTTAACCATATTATGATTGCGGTAGCAATAAGCTATATGAAGTCTTGCCATTGTCTTGTATGTAAACAACGGCACCAAACCTACAATATACACGGAACATTGTGCAATGTTTCGCCCAAACGACCCCAAGATAACGATAGTAAGAATGGTGAAACTAGTATTAATGAATCAAGCGAATGTAAATGATGTATTCTTTTGAAGAGCAAATTTATATGCTTCTAATTTACGGAGAATGTCAGAAAAATGCAGTGAGAGCTAGAGACTTATACGCTGAAAGATTTCCTGAACGTTATGATCCTACACGCCGTACATGTCAAATTTTGTACACTAAACTGAGGACAAATGGATCCTTAACCCGTCGGGAAAGTAACCGACAAAAGCGAGTTCTAACGGAGAAACGGAAATTGGTGCTCTTGCCGCCGTTCATCGAGACCCTTGTGCGAGTTCTCGTCAAATTGCGAGGGAATCTGGCGTAAACCAAAGAAGTATTCTACGTGTTATATATCGTCATAAATATCATCCTTACCACATCAGTCTCCACCAAGAATTAACTGGTACGGATTTCATGAATCGCACTGAATTCTGCCGATGGGCTCAACGCCAGATTCAACGAGATGACTCATTTATTAATCGGATTTTATTTACTGATGAGGCAACATTTACGAATCATGGAAATACTAACTTGCATAACATTTGTGGTCAACTGAAAATCCACATTGGCTGCGGCAAGTTGCACACCAAAGACCGTGGTCAGTTACTATATGGTGTGGGATTATTGGGGATAGAATCATAGGCCCTTATTTCATCGAAGGGAATCTTAATGGTGGGAAGTACACCACATTCCTTTAACGCGTTACCACCACTTGTAGCGCAAAAAAGGCCTTTTTCATGAATTTTTTTAAAGAAAACTACAAAACTTTTTTAATCGATCAATATACCAACTTAAAGAACACATCTTGAAGAACTTTCAGTAATTTTGTTATTGAAAAATATTACATTGTTTAGTGGCAAATGGCCGTCAATGAAATAATGTTTTTATATACACGGTTTGCGGTGACCAACATTGCGGCGAAGTGGATCATCTGAAAACAAAATGCGGATGGATTTAGTCAAATATAAGTATAAACTAGTCTTTAATCAAAGGATTTTAAAAAATATTCATTTTTCACAAAATGGCGGACAGTCAAAGTTAATGGTTCGATTTTAACGAAACAAAACGGCCGTTTTTTGGCTATAAAACGGCCATTAAAAAAAAAAAAATCGAACGATTAAAGACTACATTTTTATGTATTAAATAAGCCTGCAAAATTTCAAGAAGATCGGTTCGTTAGTGTTCGAGTAATCTTGGTCACCGACTTCAGAAATGCCATTTTGAGAAAAACGCGTTTAAAGTTTCAATTTCAGTTCTTCAATTTACGGATTCTTCTCTTTCAACGCTCATATTTCAGTCAATTTTGTTCGGATCGACTTGAAATTTTCAGGACATATTCTCAGACACTTGTACTTCAAAAAAATGAAATAAAAAAAATCGATTTTTTCAAAATCGCAAGTGGGGGTAACCTCTTAAGAAACATTAGGTCCGTTATTGGAAGAAATATCTTTAGAAACAAAAAACATAATGTGGTATCAACACGATGGGTGCCGGGCACATTTTTCGCTGATAGCTAGAAATGAATTGCAAAAGAGATTTCCAAATCGTTGGATTGGACGCGGAGAAGCTGTATCGTGGCCGGCTCGCTCGCCAGACTTGACGCCTCTGGACTTTTCCTTGTGGGGATACTTGAAAGATCTTGTTTATAAAGTACGTCCAACTACGCCGGATGATATGCGTCAGAGAATTC
Source organism: Ophion costatus (assembly GCA_951751655.1). Lineage (NCBI taxonomy): Eukaryota > Metazoa > Arthropoda > Insecta > Hymenoptera > Ichneumonidae > Ophion > Ophion costatus. Next base: position 31,587,468 of record OX632363.1, read on the forward strand.
TTCGAGCCTGTGATTCGATAAGTGCCGAAGTGATAAGAAATTCTACACAATCCGCGATGAGGAGAATGCAATACTGCATTGATTCCAATGGCAATAACTTTAAACATCTACTGTGAATAAAGGTAATTTCACATAAAAATAAAGTTCATGTCACTTTTTGATCTTATATGACCTTGAACAACTTTGACCCCTAAATATTTTTTATTCTGTTTTCGATGCTCTACAAGATAGTTGGAAAAAAAGTGTACCGTCTCATTTAAAAAAGTGGAGGTGACCTTTACTGTGCGACAGCGCCTCCACTGAGATAAAAAAAAATGGTCGCATTTGATGACCCCTTTCGTACGGTACAACTTTTGTTTCAAACATTTTTTTGTGACGTCGATAATTACAGAGATATTCAAGGTGCAACAGTTAGTGTCTCACCCTGTATAGCATTGACAATCAACGTATGCTTGAAAGATTGTTGGTTGCGGTTAACACATGATCATAGTTAACACAACTGCTAAAATATCATAAATCGTACTATATTTTCGGCAGTAACCATGACTATAAAATATTATTGTCCCCTCAGGATAATATAAAATATGGTTGTAATATGGTCGAGGTTACTATACATTTCTCTCTGTGTACACTCGTTTTTTTCAGGCCGGAAGCCAAAGCTGGCAGGGATGAATCACGATGCTGAAAGGATGTCCATTCGTTTTTGAAACTTTGTTTGCCTGGAGGAAGCTTTTTTTTCGAAACATTGCTATGCGAAGATGAAAGCTGGATTTATTGGCACTTTGTTGCTTCTGGATCCGCCTAGTAGTTGGAAAATGTCGGTCCAAGTGGAGTCCCATTCTGGTTCTGTCTTCCTGATAGAGATCCGATTGGATTTTCACACTTGTTTCCACTTCCGGATCCAATTGGATCCGGATCCCGGGATCCAATTGGATTCCCATACTTGTTTAGATTTCCCGATAAGGATCCAATTGGATTCCCATACTTGTTCTCATACTTATTTGGATTTCCTGATAGGGATCCAATTGCATTCCCATACTTGTTCCCAATTCCTGATGGGGATCCAATGGATCATCGCATTGGATCTCTATACTGAAACGTGACACTCGTACAGCGGATTCTAATCGGGATTACCCATCCCATACGCACAAAATACATACATTAAATACGTACAATTTACAGGGTGTCCCAAATCTTACGCAACAAAATCTATAAGCATCGCATGTTAAATGTTGCGTGACATTTGGGACACTCTGTACGTATTTAAATTCTAAAGGATTCCTACGTTATCGAACGGTATCCGATACGATTATTGATGAGTCCCATTGCACTGTGTACGTTGACTCTTTTAAACAAAATGTAGAGATATACAAAATGGGTGTATCGTAAAAAAGTATACATCTTATTTTTAAGAATTTTTATTTATTTTTAAGAATTTTTCATTTTTATTTTAATTGTTAAAAAAAAAATTAACAACTTTTAAGAAAAACTATACATCTTATTATAAAGAGGGCGAAGAAAAACCTTCGACCTTTGGGCGAAGAAAAAATTGCTGATTTTCATGATTTTTTTTAAAAAGGACCGATTTCTTAGCTTTTTTTGAGACGTAAGGTATGTTTTATCATCACCTTTGACTGTTACTCAGTGTTCTTTTCAATTATTGAAGTTTTAATATGGTGGCGGTATGGCACAGTCTCCTAAACGGGTTTTGGCGGATGTCTCAGACGGCGTGACTCGGAGGGTCGTCGGGATTAATTCGAAAAAAGTGGTGCTCGATAGCCTTCAGCATCTGTAAGGTCTTCAGTGAGTACTCAGTGTAAAACAGTTTCATCAGCTTCGGTTATCATCTGATTGCGAACCATTTTTCCATGTTGGTTTTTCTGTGATGCTATTACGAGTATCTTTTCAAATATATAGAAAACGATTTGTTTAACTATGTAGTAAAGGTTTTTTCTGATAGAAAATCAATTTTTGGGAGCAAGGGCTGGCAGAAATGTATGCACTACCAATCTCCCGGGACCTCAACCGGACCTAAAAAAATGCACATTTCCATCGCTCTTTTAGCAGGATTTTGGATTCGTTGAAGTTTTCCTATAAGCTTGAGGACATCACCTACACCTATTCTTGATTTTTGTCAGTATTTTTCAAGATTCAGTTTCGACATAGAAAGAGGACCATGTGGTTTGTGGCAAACTAAAAAAAAAATCCTGCGAAAATGGTAAAAATGGAAAAAATTCAAATTGAAAAATTGTATTCATGAAATTCAAATTGAAAAAATAAACGTTTTTTTCCGGAATCTGCTCAACGAGCCCGTTTCATCGATACGCCACATTCCGTACATAGGGAATAAGAAATTCATTTTCAATTTTACTTCCGGCCCACTAGAGGACGCAGGTTACAAGTAAATTTCAAAGCGACTTCGAGTTTATTCTCACCCCGTGAGCTCTTTCTATTTCTCCCCATGAAATTGCCCTCCGATAAAAATTGCCCCTGTAGTTTCCACAAAACCGAACATTCCAAGAAAACAATTTTCTCAAGTAAAATCTCCCGTAAAAGAAAACCTTCCGAAAACATTATACACTAACAGTTTAGATTAAAAAAAATATTTTAATCTAAACAGTGATTTTATTATATTTTTCGATTCAAATGTACAAAAAAAGTGCAATAACTTGTTATAAAATAGCTACGCAAATTTACTAAGAATGTTGTGAACAAAATCGTTAAATATTATGAATAATATTTTTCTAAACAACTCATTTTTATCTAAAAGATCAGATTACTATTATAACAATAAATTTGTATCACTATTTTAGAAAAGTACAACGTAAGTACCACACAAGTACCGTGGAAATGATGGCCAACCTCTTGGCGTGATTGTTAAAAAAAAGATAGTGAAGGTATAGAGTTTTCCGTTTCTAAAGGAGTTTGCGACAAAATATTCATATACCTGTATATATGTGTGTCTGTGTGTGTTTCCAGTAAAAGGAAATCAGAGATTTTCACAGTTCATCTTTTTTATTTTAAATTCAGTAAACTTCCAGAGCCCAAAAAAAATTCGTTCTGTTGCACTCTCGCGTTTATAGATGTCGCTTTTTGAAGCCCGAGTTTTACATCCGATGGATGCAGACGCAGCAGCGGAGTGAGCGATCGCGCGCGCCCGTCTGGACTATCATATCCTGCTGTGTCGATGGAGGAGCGCGCGCAATATCGAAATCCGATCCTTACTGGCTCTCGATCGTGTGCTCGGACGCGCTTTCCTCCACATATGAGGGATTCTCCGTAAATTCAGCCACTTTTTTTTCGACCATCTCAGATCTGCCCCATAATTGGTTATATCAAAGTACTACTAAAAGGCATTCTATGTGGATTTTTTCACATTTTTAATTCAACATTTTAGAAAATGCTGTTTTTTTTCAGAATGAATATATCTCAGAAACTAGAAGCAACTGAAAAAAATGTTTGTACATAAAAGTTGCAATTTTATATTAGCTTTCGAGCGGACGACTTGAAATAATTTTTACGTTCCGGTAACGCTGATTTTTTACCAAAAAAGGGGGAAATTATTTTTTTTTCAAAAATTGCCATTTTTTTGGCTGAAAAAATTATAGAGTCTTCCAGTATTTCTGACGATATCGCGAAAAAATCGCCAGAGTGGCACGGATCGAGGTTCCAGGGTAAAAAACATGAAACCACACAAATTAATTTTTTTATACCGGAACCTCGCTCCGTGCCACTCTGGCAATTTTTTGCGATATCGTCAGACATACTGAAAGACTCTGTAATTTTGTCAGCCGAAAAAACAGCTGTTTTTGAATTTAAAAATAATTTCCCCCTTTTTTTGGTAAAAAATCAGCGTTACCGGAACGTAAAAATTATTTCAAATATTCCGCTCTAAAGCTAATACAAAACTATAACTTTTATGTGGAGACATTTTTTTTCAGTTACTTCTAGTTTCCGAGATATATTCATTTGGAGAAAAAAAACCCCATTTTCTAAAATGTTGAATTAAAACATCTGAAAAAATTCACATAGAATGCCTTTGAGTAGAACTTTGATATAACCAATTATGAGGCAGATCTGAGACGGTCGAAAATAAGTGGCTGAATTGACCGAGAATCCCTCATATATAGATACTTCTTTTACGTGTCATCTATAGGTATATATATATAATTATGTGTGTGTATATATATATATATATACACATACACGGAGATAGGTAGTACAATGCAATAAGTATGCACACTGTGCATAGAAGTAGCGGGAGTGCATGCATGCATCTCGTGAATGCCGCCGGAAGGGGTCATCTTTCTCTCTCTCCCTCCCGCCCTTTTCTCTCATCACAGCACATCCGCGTTTTGATGGCGTTCCATAGTAACCATACGAGATGAACATGCATAACCACATTGGTAGAGACCTCGGTATCTATATATACATATACATAATCATCTCTCTCTCTCTCTCTCTCTCTCTCTCTCTCTCTCTCTCTCTCTCTCTCCCTCTCTCTCTCTCTACATATTATATATATATATATAATATGTATGTATAATTTTTTTTTTTCAAAATCGTCCACGGGCTCAAAAATTTTTTTTTGAGCTTAATGGACTGAGATGAACTGGGGTCATTTACCCTGATTCGTCAGCTTCAAAACGGTATTTTTGGACCTCTGTTCGACCATTACTGAGATTTCGACGTTTAAAGCAAAAATGTGCTTTTTTCGTAGATCATCAATATCTCATGAACAAATGATCGTAAAGCGAGCTAAAGGTAGATTTCGTAAACTGGAATAAATTCTCTAAAAGCACCTTTTGGTACTTTACAGATTTTTTTAACCTTAATATTGATTGGAAAAAATACGAAAAATGACTTTTTCCCCGTCAACGACGTTAAAATGTTTCTCATCAGTTCACCTGTAAATTTGAAAACAATCCACCGAGTCATTCTTGAGATATCATGTGCCGCGACTTTGAAAACAGGGTTTCGAAAAAACACCTGGGTACACGTGGCCCGTTAAAAATAGATAAATAAATATATAAACATGCATTTTTCATGCAACAATGCAAACTTCGATACCATAAAAATAAAGAAATCGAAGAAATAAACCGTACGTTTCGTCACGTTCTAACAATGCAAACTCCAACATCGTGAAGCATCTCGCCGTCTATGTAAACGTCCCCGTAGTACATTGAGTACGCGAAACAAATGGATAAACGCCTCCGCCGTTTCTCTTTCTCCGTTTGCCATTGATTTTTCAATCCCCCCCTCCCCCGTCTCTTCAACGGAGCGGCTAATCTCACGATTATTCTTAAGTCTAGGCTGGTCTCTGAAAAAAAAATTCCTACGATTATTCCTAAGTCTCTGGTCGTTCAAAAGTGTTTTCCTAAAATTATTCCTAAGTCTCTGGTCTCTCAAAATGTTTTTCCTGTCTCAAATTGAATGTTGACTCATCGCTATTATGATTGTTGTTTTTTTTCACTCGTGCTGCAATACACTTGCGTCATTGTTGCAGGTCTCATTGAAATTCTCGGGGCATTCCGAGCTTTCGATCTCGTTATGTGCGCTCGTCGGACGACTTTTTCTCTAGCCTTATCGCAACAGTGCATCGCCGTTGAGATTTTTAGGACTGCTTTATTTTTTTTAGGACTACATTATGATTTAGACTACATAATGGATTTCGTAGAATTTTAGGATAGGCCTACACATAGGATTTTAGGACTACAAAATGAGAAAACAATTGCGAGACAAAGGAAGGGATTTGTTGATTGATATGTATATATATATATATTTATGCCTTGGTTTGGAACCTTGAGGCAATATGTGTGTGTGCGAGAGAGAGAGAGACTCTCTCTCTCCCTCTCTCGGTCTCTCTCTCACACACACTTTTGTTTTAGATATATTCGAACGGAATACCTGAAGCACTCTTTTACATATCTGCTACATACCTTCTCAACACACTTCCACCTGGTAGCATTTGCCTGACAAGGAACATCCCTCAGGTGACACCCTTCGATTTTGTTGAAATTTGGATATGTTATAAAGCACCGAAAAGTAAGCGATACGTATTTTTTTTATCGGCGGAAAAACGGTTTTAAGGGGTGAAACGCGCCCTCGAAAATAGGGGTATTTTTCGTTTTTCGTCGATAATGGTATCGTTCTCATCTCCAATGTATAGTACATGAAAAAATAAACATTGTTGCAACTTGAATTTTTTTTATATCTCATACCGTTAAAACGTTATCGACGAAAAACGAAAAAACATCCCCATTTTCGAGGGTGCGTTTCACCCCTCAAAACCGTTTTTCCGCCGATAAAAAAATACGCGTCTCAAAATTTTTGATGCTCTATCACATATATGAGTTTCAACAAAATCGGAGGCGGACACCTGAGGGATGTTCCTTGTGAGTATGATGCCATTTAAGATCTCACACCTAGTTGACATATCCAATAATATCGATTTTCAGTTTTCAATGAATTCTCAAACATAACATTTCAAACATGTTCTCTGAAAATTTCTACTTGACCCGTTCAAAATTGAGGGAGTTATGGGGGTTCGGGGGTAGGTTCCGCAAAGCGTCGAACCGCGAACTGGCAAACTTTGTATGCGTTATTATAAAAATGGCCTTTTCAATATTGGTAACGACGATATCTCACAAATCACACCACCAATCAATGTCACATTTTACAAACTTTTCTACACATCAAAAAGCAATGCTTGAACGAAGGATTTTTTTTTATGCTTAGTGTATTTTTATCAACAAAAAGAAAACGTTTTTTCACCGAAAATTTGTACTTCGACTTTGGACTGCGGCCATTTAATAAAATAGCGATATTTCTTTAAATCCTTTGTTTCTAGTAAAAGGTACTGAAAAGTATACTTTTTGTTGTAAAAACAAATAACAAAAATCTATTCACGTGTTTCAAAACAAAAAAAAATCACGAAAGTTCCTCTTTTTTGGTCTGAGAGGTTTCTGTTTTCCTTCCACTTTTTTATTTGTTTTCCTTCCTTCCACTTGAGATTTTCTTTTTACTTGCCTTTTTATTTTTTCATTTGCGTGTTCCGTTTTTTCCCTCGCGGTTTTTCTTTTTATTCGGGTATTTTTGCTGATATAGATTAACTTTTTCTATTTTCTATTCTATTTGATATCGAGTCTCTGTTATTAATTTGCATTTTTTTTTATTGCATGGAGACCAAAGGATGATATTTCGTTTTTGTTTGTAATCTGCATAACTCTCTTTATTTTCGTTTAATTTATAGTCATTTAAGAAGAAACATTTTACTGTCTTCTTCATTGCTTGCATATTGTCTCTGTGTTGCAAGAAGAATTTCGTGCCAGAGGACACTTTTGGTCCTAATAGCACTAATAAAATTAATCTAATTTCAATCCCCTTCTTTCTCTCTCTCTCTCGCTCCCTTCATACCCATAAATAGAGAAAGGTAATTTTGAGCACATCTATGCAATGTTAACGATCAATATGTCCAGTTATTTTGAGAATGTTCCTGAAATTCGATATTTCTTCGTAATGACTTTTCCCTATAGATATTGCATCGAATTGCAAACCACTCCACGAATTGGCCGAACAGTTAAATATTAAAGCGTCCAAAATATTCCGCCGTTTGGATGCCGCGGGAAAGATACGAAGTGACAAGGAAAATTGCTGCCTCTTTTGAGGCGAACGCGAGATGTGTATCGGTAACATTTTCATTTAAAATTCGTAATTCCAGTCGGAATTTGTAATTTCTGTAAGACTTTGTTGCCTCGCTTCGTGCGTGCAATGGTGCGATCTTCCTGGCTCGTTTACCCTGCGTAAATATAGCTGGGGGAAAAAAAGACCTTCCGAGGCTGGATGCTGAGGCCGTCGCGTTCGAACGCGAGGCAAATATTCATTTCGCCTCGTGCGTGAGCACGGGCGGTCCGACTCGCAACGCTGCAGTGTAAATTCCTTATGCAGATGTGTGTGTGTGTGTGTGTGTCGATATATACGACGCTCCGCCTCGACGCGTAGTCTCGTCGTATTTTGCCCAGACATTTTTCAAATATCCTTTTACAGGCTTTCGGAATTTTCCGGTGCCTCGAATACTTTGAGCCTTTCGTTCTCGCACTCCCGTACGATCTATTTCACATTTTATTTCACATTTACTCGTAATGCTCTCGCAGATATATTTCGCCTCGATACTTCCTCAACTAATCGACTTTCGATTAATTACTGTCAGCTGGAAAAATGATAACCAAGTAACAAGACGTTGGCAACGTTTTTCATTATTTTTCGTGTTAATTAGTTATTTGATTGTTATCAAACTGTCAATCAATATGATAATTAAATAACTTAGCTTAATTATTTGATAATTGAACAATCGATATTTGACTTCATAGTTGCTATTTAAGGGAGGTTAAGAAAGTCGGTTTTTCGATTTTTTTCACCCACTACATTATTTGTTTGGGATTTGGTGAAAAAGTATCTCGTTAAGTACACGGTGAACGTACTTCGTGTAAATTTTTATTTGAAATAATTGAAAATTAACAATATTGTTGAGGTATGATAAAGCCTCTGCATGAAAATGTGGTCCAACAGGCGGATCGATAACTTGACAATGGTTGGTCTGAAAAAAAAAAATAAAAAGTGTAATAATTTACATAAATTTAGTTCTCGTTGTACGGAGCCGTTTTTTTGGTTAAAAAATCACTCGATGGCGGGTGTTCGAAGAAAAGTGTAATTTTGGTCAAATTTTTACTTATATTCAGGGGCTTGAAAAATACTGATTGTAAATTTCAAACAAAGAAACAAAAATGGCTACGTATAACGATAGCTACTGTAATTACGGATATTTTGATTTTTTATATTGAAAATCGAACCATTTTTGAGTTATGATGCACCGACCAGGTCGAAAACAGTCGTTTTGAGGAAAACGAGATTGATAGATCCAGTATACGTAAGTCGTTGCGCTATCTGCTCACACTAAATCGTCTGTAACCTGGTCACGTATCAATATTTCATGTTACAATTTTTTTCTCGTATTCTTGAAATCGATTTTTTTTACCCGTCCAACACGTGTCTCGATTGAACACTCAAATAACTAATAGTCCAAGTTATCCAATTGTTCATTTCAATTAATCGTGATCATTTTGGAGTATTTCCTTGACAGTGAATTCATTCTAGAAGCGCAAGGAGGAACGAGAAAAACGAACAAAACCGATTTTCCGAATAAACTCGACTTTACCCTCGAATACCCCGCAAGTCCAACCGAAAATAACTTCGACGAATTTCAAAGTCAACGCGGAGCAGGACGAATCACGTCCGCGAAGTGTCCGAAGTGCAAGATAGAAACGGAAAGACGAAAAAAAGGTAGTCGTTTTTTTTTTAGAGAACCACGTAGAGGGGAAGACGTGGGCCGAACGGAGCGAAAAAAGCAAGAGACGAAACGTTTTACGTTGACTCGAGAAACGTGACTTGCCCGTCTTCTCATTTTCTCAGGCCAAATTTCTCCTCGCTCACAGGTACCCACCCGTCTTTTCGTTCGCTTTGCCGTATATGTTTTTTGTTGTGGTTTTTTTCTATACACACACTTTATACGTATCTATATCTAAAAAAAATGAGTATCTTTAAAAAATCATCCGTGGATCCCTCGAACATCCTTCAGTTTGTTTGCGTTTGTTTTTTTTTCTCTGCCGAGACGCATTCGAATAATTCGAAAGTCCTTGTAGTACATTTGGGATGAAAATCAACATAAAAGCCCGAGCGACGTAACTTCGAGCATAAAATTGCTCGGCTTACGCCATTTTGTTCCCAGTCGGTGATGCTCACGGACGATTATGACTCTCGGATGTCTCTCGGGCATCCCAGCGAGGTTTGCCTGATGCGTCTCATGCATATTTCTGAGGAGACTTTGCCGTGTGTGCGGAGATCCGAGGAATGTCGCGGCACCTTGTCACAAAGGGGAAGCCCCGATTCTCTCGCTCTCTCTCTCTCTCTCTCTCTCTCTCTCTCTCTCTCTCTCTCTCTCTCTCTCTCTCCCTCTCTCTCTCTCTTTTTTTGGTTTTGTTATTTTTACTTTTGTGTTATTTTTATTTGGATCACATCGCTTCTCCGCTTATACATTTTGATTTTGATTCCGATTTCGATTTCAATTTCGATTTTGTTTTTCATTTTCATTTTCATTTTCATTTTCATTTTCATTTTCATTTTCATTTTCATTTTCATTTTCATTTTTATTTTAATTTTAATTTTCATTTTCATGTTCATTTTCATTTCCATTTTTATTTTCATTTTCGTTTTAATTTTCATTATTATTTTCCTTTTCGTTTTTATCTTCATTTTCATTTTCATTTTCATTTTCGTTTTTATTTTTATTTTCATTTTCATTATCATTTTCATTTTCATTTTCGTTTTCATTTTCATTTTCATTTTAATTATTATTTTCCTTTTCGTTTTTATTTTCATTTTCATTTCCATTTTTATTTTCATTTTCATTTTCATTTTCATTTTCATTTTCATTTTCATTTTCATTTTCATTTTTATTTTCATTTTCATTTTCTTTTTCATTTTCATTTTCGTTTTAATTTTTATTATTATTTTCCTTTTCGTTTTTATCTTCATTTTCATTTTCATTTCCATTTTCATTTTCATTTTCATTATATTACTATGTAAATGGTAAGCCATGTCATTTATAATTTTGATCCCATTGTTTCTTGTTAGATGGTTGTCATCATTGTATACATTATTTGTTATTTTATTCATTTTAACCACTTTAAGTATTGTTTTTACTGGTTTTATATTTTATTCATTCATTTCTCCTTACTTGTACCTTGTCACCTAAAGCTTATACCGAGGCATTTAGTAAAGATTTGCATTTGTTTGCTATAGAGTTTACTATATTTTGAACAGGTTGCAAAAATGACAGAAACTAGGAGGTGAAAACGAAGTGTCTAGTCTATGAGAGAGGTCTTAAGGGGTTTTTCCTAGCTGCAAAAGTCGAAAACTGACTTTTCCCAAAACCAATATTTTTGACAGCATATCATCTTATATAAACGTTCCCTGAACATTTTAACGGGATCGAAACACAATTCACAGATTTACAGGCTATGTTGACGCCCGCCAGAACGCCCGGAGCGTCGTTCGAAACTTTCAACGCTTTTTTCTCGACGGTCCGTTTGCAAAGTCGGTGATCAAAATGTCTCAAAAACTACTCATCGATCCTTTGCGAATTTCTAGGGCTTCTTCTAGATGCAAAACTCTCGTATTTAATCAAAGAATTTTCTTCCATGAGTCCATTCGATTTGATGAACGAAAAATGCCAATGTTTTTTTCGATAAATCAAGATTCTCACGTTGAACACGCCCCATTTTTTCAAATTAGTCTTTCCTGTAATTCCTTTGATTAGTCATATCATAAACTAATGCAGGTACTAACGAAATTTGTTTGATTTTTCAATGTTTTTCAATTTTTCAAACCTCTTTCAGAAGGGTATCGAAATTTGTTTGTTTTTTCAATGTTTTTCAATTTTTCAAACCTTTTTCAGAAGGGTATCGATCACCGTAAAAAAGTAAATCGATTTTAATGAAATATTTTTGCACAAAAAAATTACAGATTGTTCTTCACATAACATTTCTCCTAATAACTAATTTTTTTTAGAAATTTATCACTCGAATTTTCTATAAAAAAAAGTCCCAACAATGGAGTCCACAAAAAAAAACAAAAAAAAACTAATCAACGCATTCGAATTAAAACATATTCTACACTTCAAACGTTACCTTAGGAAAAATCGTAAATGAAAAAAAATCCTAAAAGCAAACAGAACAAAATTGGATTTTGTTTTTTTTTACTTTTTATTTTCAAAACGTGAAACGAGCCCATCGATTTGCGATGTAACTGTCGGGCAATTGGCACAACCTTGCGATATCTCTCACGTATTTTCCTTCGGTAGCTTGCGTGCTGGGTCTCTCTCTCTCTCTCTCTCTCTCCCTCCTGGCATTTTTTTTAAAAGCATTCGAGAGTCTCGCGCCAGTCACCCCGCGTGAGTCGAGGTGTGATTATCATAATTATAGTATGTAATCCTTTTGGTCCATACGGGTGAGTCATACCTGCACTCTGCTGCCAGAGCGAAATCGATGCAAGAAAGACGCTGCTCAGTGTACACGAGAATTTAATTGGCATATGCGCTACAATCTTTAAGATACGTGCATATATATATATACACAAAAATATGTAGAAATCCGGTTTGAGTGGGCACTGGTAAAATTGGAGGCACCTCGAGGCTTCGAAAGAAATTTTTTCGCGTCACAAAAAGTCCGAATCACGTTTTTTACATAAATTTAATTATTCAAGTAAACACGCATTTCAATGCAGCTTTTAATGTCCCGTAGAGAGTCTGTCGAGGATTTTATCGGTCGAACGATACAGTGCACTGTCAAGAACTTTTAAATTCAACATTCTTGCCACCCCTTTATTTCCCTAGTGTATCGATTCTGTTTTTCGTCCACACCACATTTAATTTTAGTCCTCATCGGAAGTGACTTTCGATGACGGTGAAGTTTGCATCTATGGAATACACTGATTTTTTCTGCTTTTTCCACTTCTTTATTTTGATCATTATCCAAAGCCTTTTCGCCATTTTTTCTACTAGATTTCTTATTGGGATGTGGAAAAAAGGTGTGTTATTAAGCATACATCGAACTTATTTCGTGTAACTTTTTATTTGAAAATATTAAAAAGCAACAACGTTTCTGAGGCATAAGGGAGCCTCTGTATAAAAAAATGTTGTCCAACGGTCGGATCGATAACTTGCCAATAGTAGGTCTGAAAAATGAAGACAAAAAAGTTACGTAATCTACATAAATATAGTTCTCATTGTACGTAGTCGTTTTTTGACAAATATCACGAGATTGTGGGTATTCAAAAAAGTGTTATTTTGGCGGCATTGTTACTTATATTCGGGAGCTCAAAAAATACTAAATTCCAATTTAAAAAAAAAACGGCTACGTTCGACGATAGCCACTGCAATTACGAAAGTTAACATTTTTCAAATTGAAAAAACGATTTTACTAAAACGTCTATAACTTAGTCAATTATCAATATTTTAACTACAATTTTTTTCCACATATTCTTGAGTACGTATACTTTGAGAAAATGCAAAAAAGCAATCGCTTTTTTAAACCCTCACAGTGGTGTCTCGAAAAAATTGAGGAATTAGAAAGAATTGATTTTCGTTGCATTCCAACGATGCAAACTTCAACGTCGTGATATTCGCGGACTAGACGACTCGGTCCGTTCAATTCTCGACCATCAAAATGATTTATCATGATTTTCGCAATAGATTGCAATTATCTTCAGTGAAGGTAATAAAAAAAGCAATTCTTGACAGGTGCACGAAAGTATATCGGATAAGAATTCTTCGAGAACGAAACTTTGCAATTCACCTACACGTGATTCCAAGGAATTTACCCTCCCCCCCCCCCTCTCGCTCTCTCTCTCTCGCACGCGCGCGGGCGCGCTTCTCCCGAATAAGTTTCCCGCACATACGGACATGATTCTTTGCTCTTCTCCCGTGGCCTCGACTCAGCTCGCGGCAATTGCGCTCGGTCAGCGCATAATAATCCCCGGAGCGCCATCAATAATGCATCGACGAGTTCTCCACCGCCGCCCCGCGTCTGATTACAATTTATAATTTATTGCAAATTTATGAGGGATCCTCTTCTCTTTTCTCGAACGTGTATCCATTGAGAGAGGTCATTTCGAAGACATTCGACAGCGGGGACCGTCCTCATAGTAGCCTATCCTGCGCGCACTTAACGTTACGTAAATCCCCATGTCTCCAATTTATTTTAAACAATAGCGAGCGTATTTGTGCAAAGTTTATTTCCAGAACCGCTTCATCTCCAAAATCTACGATTCGTTCAAGAAGGGAGCGGGGAAACATTTGGGCGAGGAAAAAATTTGCGAAATTAGCCTGAAAAAACAACCAACGAAGATTTTTCTGTCATTGACATTCATACGAAGAATATGAACCCAGCAAAAGTGAGAAATATTGAAAATCGATAAAAAAAAGGTACTCTTTGAAACAAAACGATTGAATATTCCGAAAAAGATTGCTTTGCAAAAACACTTTGCAAAAAAAAAGACTTTTTTATTTTTAAAGATATTTAGAGTTATGTTTTAGATCATGAGGTTAGAAATATACGAAAGAAGAAAAAAACGTTTAGAAGATATATGCCATACCGCCGTCATTTTATAAGGTTGATAAATTAATGCCATGTAGCAGCCAAAAGTAGTAACAAAACATACCCTTAGTCTCAAAAACGGAGAAGAAATATTTTCCTTAAAAAAAAAATCATGAAGATCAGCCATGTTCAAGAATTAAACAAAAATCGACGAAATGACACGCTTGGAAACAAAAAAAATGAATTTTCCTGAAAAAAATGGCTTCATTTGGCAATAAGAAAATACTTTTCTTGAAAAATATTTAGAGTTATGTTTTAGACAATAAGGTTGGAAAGATTTTTACCAAATTTCATCGAAATCGGTCGATTAGTTTTCTAGCTATACGTCATGCCAGTTTTGAAACTGCAGTTCAGAAGATCGTGCCGTACGTCCGCCATTTTTACAGATTAATAAAAATAAAAAATATCATGCAACAGCCAAAAGTAGTAATAAAACATACTCTGAGTCTCAAAAAACGGTGAAGAAATATTTCCTTTGAAAAGAAAATCATGAAAATCAGTTTTCGCGCCTAAAGATATCTCCCCCTTAAACAAATTTTACGGCTTGTCCTCGAAATAGCCAGATGTAGGATACGGTCGTGAGCATCGTCTTTGGAATAAAAGAGCATGGTGGTGCGAGTGTACACACGCGCGTATACGAAGGCTGTCTCGTATCCCGCTGAGTAGAATATTCACCATGTCTAACCTTTCTCACTCTCGCGCATATATATTTGAACAATTTTACATTTGTGTACATTGCATATATTCCGATCGTACGCGACCCAACAATGACTCCCTCGCAACCGAACCGAAATATATTATTCCTTGGCGCAGCTTCATCAATTATGAATCTTAAATCACACAGTGTGTATGTGTACATATAATAGTAGCAGGTGTA
Source organism: Ophion costatus (assembly GCA_951751655.1). Taxonomy (NCBI): domain Eukaryota; kingdom Metazoa; phylum Arthropoda; class Insecta; order Hymenoptera; family Ichneumonidae; genus Ophion; species Ophion costatus. The sequence continues at coordinate 31,602,555 of OX632363.1, forward strand.
TGGGTTCGTATGCATTCGAATATACGATTGTATCAATGGATGTGCACAATCTTGGGGCAAAAAAAAACGCCGGTTTTCGAATTTTAAAAAAATGACAGTATTGAGATTACAAGGTCGAGATTTCACACGAAATCAATACATAGTGTTGCCAAGCTAGATGTTTTTTTATCGGAAAATATTAATAAGCAAGATAGTTATTGTTTAAACAGTTCCACCTTTGCTGCAGGGCCGATAGGTGTAAGTGGTTCTGACAACTATGGTAATCTGAATTGAAAAATAAATAAAAAATACTTTTTGTGTAATAATTAAACTTTCGTATGACCGGATACTTTTTTGAAATTTTGACCATTTGGAAAATGGCACGCTGTAGGAAAAAAATCGATTTTCGACCAACAAAAACTATTTCAATAATTCGTTATTGACAAATGGACAAGCGTAAATCGTAGCGGGAGGGTTTGTACATAAAAATTATCGCAGCTCGGTCGTTTTTTGGAATTTTTACAAAATCTTTGTCACAAATTGAGGTTAAGACCCTCGGCTATGAAATAACGCAATAAATATCGTTTTTTTTACAATTCAACTTTATGCCGACCCCTGGAATCTTACAATACACCGAAGCTATTTTTAAGGGCGGACACCGCTACGACGGGCAAGAAAGGGTGCTTTTTTCAACAAAAAAATTCTACTAGATTAATTATTGGTGATTCGGAAAAAGGTACGTGATTGAGCATATATTGAACGTATTTCTTGAAAATGTTAATTTAAAAAAAAATCAAAATCAACGTTAATGAGGTGTTGAGTCTCTTTAAAAAAAATGTGGTCCAGCGGCCGCATCGATAACTTGCCAAAGACGGTCTGAAAAAGAAAAAAAGTATAATTTATACAAATGCAGTTCTCGTTGTCATTATTTTTAATGCTCAAAATGGCGGGTGTTTAAAAAAAGTGTAATTTTGGCAAAATTGTTACTTACTTTCGGGGACTTGCAAATTAGTAAACTAAACAAACGGCTACGTACAAGGATAGCTACTGCAACTGCGGAAATTCTGCAAAATTCAAAATCGGACAATTACAGTTAAACTTATAATTCCGGCCAACGTGCAAAACGCTATTGACCCAAACAATGTTCGACTATTTATCTTCATATTAATCTGAAATTTCTCGCGTATAGCGCGATTTTCAGTGAGGAAAAAATTTTGATTACGCAATTTTATAATCTCGAACAATTTGGCGGCCATGGATTGGTTCAAAATGCTATAGGAGTCCTATATTTGCAAATTGCGAACAGCACCGAATTCATTCGACGAAAGACGGGATCGCAAAGTTCGACGCGCGTGGGCCTTTTTTCGATTCGCGCATAAATAAAACAATTGTCCGTTCAACAATGAACAACGGTAAATAGGATCGATGGGGCTGGCGTAGCGGGGCACGAGGGGGTAGTACACGAGAGAGGCGTTATAGTACGCGCGGTGGTCGGAGGAATATTCGTGCTCGCGAGTACTCGCACGTGCGAGAAAGGAATAATGAAGTCGTGCTCCGGGAGAGTTATACTCGCACCGTTCGCTTTTTAGTTCCTATATATCGCCTTTCTTTTTTTCTTTTTTTTCCTCTCGCTCTTTGCCGCCATCGTTTTTTTCTTTTTCATACAGTATCTCTCCATTTTATATATATGTGTGTGTGTGTGTGCGTGTGTGTGTATTAATATTAAATTGATATATATATATATATACATCTATACATATATATACATATATGCACACACACATATATATATATATATATGTACATGTACATGTATACACACACACACATGTGTATACATTTTAACCCTTAATGGTCACACCGGGTGGAACATACCCCAGCCGTTCTTTCACCTGGAATATCGTCCAGAAAATTCGGGAAAATGGAACATATCTTTTGCATATCTAAAATCACACTTTTTGAAAATAATCGGTATGGTCTCGTAGAAAAGAATTGAAAGTACGTTGCAGTACCTTTTTTTTTTTTTTTTCAATTTTTCGATAATTTATGACGTTGCAAGATGAGTGGTGTGAATTTCAGCCACAATGACTTATACGTAATTTTTTCGAGGTGTGACTAGCAAGGGTTAATCAAGAGTCAATAAAAAATGAGTCATTTATTTATTTGTCAAGAGACAATTAAAAAGGAAAGCATTTATCCCACTGACGAATACCCCACTGATATACATAAACATTAGGCTGGTGCAAAAAAAAATTGATTTCTTTCGATGCTATGTAAAAAATGTCATTCGGATGTTTGTTCACATGAGGAATAAAAAATTATAATTCTGGCGAAAAGTGAGTCCCATAACGGGGTATCCCTCTCCCGAAGCCTAATTTGAAGGGTCAGAATGAAGCATTTTTTTTCTCTATCTCTTTCTCTATAAATATATAATATATAGAGAGAAATGACATATAGATATGTATAGAGAAAAACATCTATATTTTCTCTATCTATCTCTCTTTTCCCGGTTCAATTTTTTTTTTTTTTCATCATTGTGCGAAATTTCAACTTTTTCAGATATTCCCGATTCAAATTTTTCCTAACTCCTGCGCGTACTCTCGATACCCGCTGAATTCCGCGGCACTCCTCGTCTCCGAATTTGGTCGGCTCTCGCACGTTTTATCGTCTACTTTCAAGCCCGGAGAAAAATCGGCATCTCTCCCTCCCACCCTCGAAACTAGATATGTGCATAGCGGCCAACAGAAAAGCGCCGGTGTACGACGAAAAAAGCGGCGAATTTCGTTCCGGCAGCCTCATATACCTTACGCTGATTGGAACATTTGGAATACGAAAAAAAGAGGGAAAAAAAACGAAATTGTTGCGTCAAAAAGTGTACACGCGGAGCTCGACGACAGTGGTCCACGAGTTACGAGATGTGGCGCGACGATTGAATAACACACGGTGCCGTTTTTCCGTCGAATACGTTTCTGTAGACTTTTTTGGTTTTTTTCGTTGATTTTTTATTAAGGTGGACATGGGACGAAAACGGTACTCCCTTCGGTCTCTCTCTCTCTCTCTCTCTCTCTCTCTCTCGTCTCACTCCGCCACTTTCATTTATTCGTTTTATCGCTTCGTTCATACATACATTCGGCTACACTCTGTCCATAGTCATCTAACGCCAAGAGCCGTGGAATTAGTCGATTTTTTCTCTTTTCTTGTTTCTTTTTCTTTTTGGCTCGCCCGTCATATAATTCCTTATGCGATTTCATGTTTTTCTTCGTTCGCCGCCTGTGCATACCAACCGACATCGCCGTATGCAGTCCCTCTCTCTCTTTCTCTCTCCAAAGAGAGACAGAGGTGTGTGTCTCTCGTAAACCGCCTTTTTCTTCCGGGGCTTCGTCGCGCTAGACTTTACACCGGTATTTCATCACCGATAACGCATATACACTTATGCACGAATACGCGGCACTCTCACGTGTGCATCTTGCCATCGGCGTTAATTCCCTTTACTCCACCCCCCCCCTTTCCTCCTGCGCCGCCGACCCCTCGTCTTTTCGTCGTGTGTCTCGCGAGAGATCACGCCGTTTCGATTTCTCGAAGCGGAAGACACGCGCGGAAATTACTATCCAACGTGACCGTGCTCGGTGTACTCTCAACAATATATCGTAAGAACACGTAGAAAATTCATGTTTTTTTCAACATTGTAATTTCATAATTTTATAAATAATATGTATTCAATAATAATAATGATAGCAACATATTAATACTGTCATCACTATTATTGATATATGTAATAACATCATATGTTATATAAATTATATAATATAATGAATAAATAAAATTAATTAATTATAGTATGCTAGTTTCGAGGCTTGAGTATCGGGCGTTTTTCGGGCTCGATAATGCAAAAACAAAAAACCATTTTGAAAATGGTAAGCGAGGGGGCAAATGCGAGACGAAACGAAAGGCAAAACGACAATAGGATATTAGTTAGAAATAAGAAAATCTATACATGAAATAATAAATACTAATAATAATTAATATATTATTATATTAATAATTACTAATATTATATATAATATTAGTATTATTATATATACTCGTAGTAATACTCGAGTATATATAATACTAGAGTAATACTCTCTATATATATATATAATTAATAAATAATTTCAACAATTTACTTACTTATATTATTACAATTGTATAATTACACAAAACGCGCATGCACTATCATTGATCCTGCCACAATTCCCCGCGAACTTCGACTTGCTTTTCGTCCTCGCGATTCGCAATCAAAAACATCGCGTCCTCGCTCATACCTCAACATCTGTTCAATTGTTCACTTCCAGTTCATTTCTCACCACGGATGGACGAATATTCGAGAATCGTTGCGTTCATTCTTTGTCCTCGAAAAATGATCGCCGATACAAGAAACGTGTACCTATTAATTGGCATTACATACGACGTTTTTCTCCCTCTCCCCCGCTCCATAACGACCAAATTCCCAACTTCGATCTGTTCATTATCATGCCGTGCAAACAATTCGAGAATACCATTGCAGAATAGAAGAACTGTTGAGAGGTCAAGGTTTGAACGCGCGTGTCAGAGCTGTCGCGAATCGTTTTGGGTGTTCGCGCGTGCCTGTGCACGGCATTGGCAGGCTTTAGCAACGTATAACGATTCGAACGGCTCACCCATCACGAATCCGATTGCTTCTTGGCAAAATGAGTCTAACGTTTGGCCTCTACACTCGCAATGACCCCGGCATACTGTGTGTGCGTGTGTGTGTGTGTGTGTGGGTGTGTGTGTGTGTGTGTGTCCGCACAAACATTTTACAACGTATTTGGATACGCATGTCTTCTCTGGCTCTGGGAATGTAGGCTCCCTGCCAACCAGCACCTGGTGAAAGTACGTACACCTCTAGCTACGAATGCATACTCGTACGTGCGCAGGTGCGTACGTAAAGTTGAGTATAACGTACAGTGCACGCGTGTGCATATGTATACACACAAATATGTTTATGTATACATTATTATACATATGATAATTCACACACCCACGCACACACAGGCACCTATATATATATATATATAAATATATATATATATACAGGCTGTGAGGAAGGTCGATGCAAAGCCTTAAGGGGGTGATAGATCACCTCGTTCAGAACATATCTAACCTAGGTTACCTTAGTCCAAAGTCTAAGTATTTCGAATTATCGTGGTAAGTAAAATTTTTGGAAAATCTCCGAACTTCAGGTACCTCTTTACCTCTTACGTTCATGCTATTTTTAAAAAATAGCATTACCATAGAGTATTTTAATTTTTTGACATGTTTTTAATTTTTTACCACGTCCCATTTACTTAGTTGTGTGGATACAGAAGATTGTATTGGTGTTTATCGATTGAATACACATTCAGCTGAGAGACAAATAAGTATTCAGTTACCAATTATTGTCTGTTTAAGCATTATGAACCAGTGAGTACTTAATTTTGGAAAATTTTCCATAAATCATACTTACCATGATAACTCGAAATCCTTAGGCTTTGGACTAAGGTAACCTAGGCTAGAAATGTTCCCAACGAGGTGACTTACCACCCCCTTAAGGCTTTGCATCGATCTTCCTAGCACCGTGTACAAATAATTATTTTTCTATGCTTATTTATAAATACATAGAATAAAAATCGCCTGCTAACAAATTTAGTGATTTTGTTAGCAGGCGATATATATATATACGCACATACACACAAAAATGGCGATAAAAAGCTTATCTACTAAGGGTTCCCTTACTACATAAGATAAATATGCCCCCACGAAAATTACTAATAACGAAAACACTGATAAACAAATACGCCGTGCCGACAGTTACAATTTTCCTCCACGTTATCGTGGAACGGCAAGTTCGTCGATCCGACAGTTCACACGAAACGGCTATTTTAATTTTTCCGCTTGCATAATTTTGAAACTGGCTGCCTTGATGAATTTGACCGGGATAAGAGAAGAAGACCAAGTTCGTTAGTGCATTAAACGAGTCGGCGCAACGTTTGATCGTTTCGGTGAAACGATTCTTTCGTTTGAATCAGCGAATATCAATAAGTCCGCGAGCTATGTGGTACACGAGGATAATTAAATTAGTGCGTTTCGCGTGTGAGTGGCGGTGAAGAAAAATTCTCGTGGTTCTAAGCGTATTACGTGTACGTGTAAACGTGTGGGTTGGCTCGGTCCTATCTAGAACAGGCTGTGGTGGACGATTATCTAGAGTGCGTAATACACATTGTAACTCAGGTAGCGAACAAGACACGTACGTGCGCTGGCTCTGCGACGAGTGTGCAGCCACGTTGGACTATCGAGATTTACGCGCCAGTTTTCACCGTGAAACAGAAGGCATTTGTAACTGCCAATTTTAAGTGGATCTCCGCTTAATACCTTCGTACACGCACACGTGAGAATCCACGCTTTTGATTATAATTCACGTTGGTGCTTTACGAAGTTTAATGTTCCGGATGCGTAGCAGTTTCGAATGGTACAAAGTGCGATTAATTTTGCCAGCAAAAGGAGCAAGAAAATTCTACGATTATCAGAAATCCATTGAAGAACATGTCCGACCTAGGTTGCCTTAGTCCTTAGTCTAAGGACTTCGAGTTATCATGGTAAGTATGATTTTTTGGAAAATTTCCCAAAATTGGGTACTAACTCGTTCATAATGTTCAAACAGACAATAATTGGTAACTAAAAACTTATTTGCGTCTTAGCTTAATGTGTATTCAATCGACAAACATCAATGCAATAATCTGTATCCACACAAGTAACTAAATGGGACGTGTTGGATAATTAAAAACTTGTCAAAAAATTTAAATGCCTCTTTTGTCGATGCTGTTTAAAGAAACAGCATTGGCATGAGAGGTAAACGAGTTAGTACCTGAATTTGGGAAATTTTACAAAAAATATACTTACCGTGATAACTTGAAATCCATAGACTTTGGACTGAGGTAACCTAGGCTAGATATGTTCCTAACGAGGTGATCTATCACCCCCTTCAAGCTTTTCATCGACCTTCCTAATGCCCTTTATATATATTGTTTAGAAACTTTAACGTACAGCATGCAATGGGATCGATAAGAATCGTATTGGATTCTGTCCAGCATTCAAATTGGATTCGTACCTTGGATTCTAATGGATTTTGGATTCTAATTGGATTCTAACTGATTAGAATCCAATGTACAAACGTGAAGTTTTATTATACGGATCCAATGCGATGGCCTATTGGACCCCTATCAGGAAGTAAAGACAAGTATGGAAATCCAATTGGATCCCAACGACAATTTCTGCACGGGTATCGATACACAATTTATATATCACACTTATATATATATATATTTTTTTTTATATATCATGTACAAGTTGGAATGTCTTCACAATCGTCTACATCAAGGACCTTTTTGATGCGGCTATATGCAGGCACGGTATTTCCATATTTTAATGATACCGGATATGCAGCAATGCACGGTCGAGACACCGAAGTTTTGAGGGCTGCAATGCGATAGAAATGATTTTTCAAAACAGCTCGATTTTTCAACCGCATTTAGGCGATGAAAATCACTGAAATTTTTTTTCTAGCACCTGTGTCACAGATCGAAACCTTTTGAAAGAAAAAAAATTGTAGAACAATAAAGATTAGGAATAGAAAAAAAATTTGAAGAATAATAAAAATGAGAAATAGAAAAAAATTTGAAGAATAATAAAAATGAAGAATAGAAAAAAATTTGAAAAGTAATAAAAACTAGGAATAGAAAAAACATTGAAGAATAAAAGTGAGAAATACAAAAAATTTGAAGACTAATAAAAATTAGGAATAGAAAAAAAAATTGAAGAATAATAAATATGTGGAATTGAAAAAAAATCAAACAAATCTCGTTGCATTCAAGGGGCTAGAAATGTTGAGATCTAGGCCGATCACACGATCATTCTAATGGTCTCAGTCGTCTAATTTGCACTAGAAGAGAAGGCACGTAGCGTCCGAAGCTCAAGAGGCGAGAACAGAATAATTTAAAAAGTGGGCCGAGATCTGAAGATCGGGTTTTATTCAACGTGCATAGCGACGCGAGATCACCAAGATCATTATATTTCAGTAGGTAGAGTATCATGCTTTGGTGAACGTGCATGTAGGTAGGCACAAAAAGTACATTTAATAAAAAAAAAAAAACAAAACAGAAAGGACGACGATGCGTCATCGAGATGGAAACGTGAGACGATAGAAAGAACTCCAAGACGATAAAAGTAGATTCCAATTGGCCATGTTGCTAGATGTGTAGAATTTGAAAAATAGTTTCATCCTTCGTCCTCCCTCGCCCTCTTTTTCGTCTCATTTCGTTTCTCGTATTCCAGGCGCTCATCAAGCCATTCTTTCATACCTGAAACTTAATGACGATTCTCCTTCCACCCAACGGAGGGCCTCAATGGGCGATTTTTTTTACCAAAAGAAAAGACGACTTTTGGAATTCACCGTTGGTTCGAGGTCACTACGAGATGGACACGCCGAGTGTTCTTTCGAGAAAACAGTCATTGATCATTCATCAACATCGGTGGACTTTTTTTTATTGCTCGTGAAGCTTCTGTCGCAATGATTTATGTAATCGTTGCGATCGCGAATCGAGTTGGTCGATTTTTTTTTCAACGCGTCGCACGGTGGCTTCCTTTCAGTTCATTAAGGGGGGGGGGATACCTTTAGGGGAGGAAACAACTGCTGATTATCATGATTTTGGTAAAAGGAAAGATTTCTTTACCATTTTTTAGCCTTAGGGTATGTTTCATTAGTACTTAGGGTTGCTTCATCATAATTTTTTATCAATCCTCAAAAATGGCGGTCGTTGTCAGACGGCGTGACACGTAGCGTCAACGGAATTGATCTGAAAAAAAAATAAGCGAAGACTTTTCTTTCGTCAACACTCGTACACAGAATATGAACCAAGAAAAAGTAACGAATGTTCAAAATCAATGAAACCGTACGCGTCGAAACAAAAAGATCAAATTTACCGAAAAAAAATCTCTACATTTCGCAATAAAAAATAGTCTTTTAAAAATGTCCAGAAACATTTAGGCTCTTGTTTTACTCAATGAGGTTAGAAAGATTTATACCAACTTTCATCAGAATCGGTCGATCAGTGTTTTAGCTATACGTCACGCCAGTTTTGAGAATGCAGTTTAGAAGACCCAGTCATACATCCGCCGTTTTCAAAGATTAATAAAAAAATACCATGTAGCATCTAAAAGTAGTAATAAAACAGACCTTAGGTCTGAAAAAACACGAAGAAATATTTCCTTTAAAAAGAATTATCCAAATGAGCAAATTCTTTCCTCGCCTATTTTTCCCTCCCTAATGATGCAGACTTGCTCAAAACGGACTTAAATATAAACAAGTGCATTTTCGCAAGTCCACACGAATATACATTGTAGGCTTAATAACAAGAGTGTACATAGGTACTTAAGGGTACGAAGCCGAAAAATCGGTTGTTGGTCCTAATTGAGGGCTTCATTCAGTGGGTGCGGTGGGGTGGGGGGGGGGGGGGGGGGGGGGGTTATCGCGATGTGGATATTCCGGGCTTCATCACATATCGTTGGGTCCCCATTTCTTGACGCCCCGGGGGAAACGGCGTCGTTAGTTCGGTAGTTCCCGGATCATCTCTGCTCTTCTCTGGATCCACGCTCTTACGATTATTATTATACGCCATAAAGAGCGGGCCCACCATATCCTCTTTTGCCTCTCCCTCTCCCTCCCTCCCTCTCTCGCTCTCTCTCTCTCTCTCTCTCTCTCTCTCTCTCTCTCTCTCTCTCTCTCTCTCTCTCTCTCTCTCTCTCTCTCTCTCTCTCTCTCTCTCTCTCTCTCTCTCTCTCTCACCCCCCTCTCTCCCTCTCTCTGTCTTTGACTCGCTGGAAATTTCGCGAGAATTATTCATTTCGGATGCGAGGAACAAAACAGTTCTTCCGCGAGCTAATGTACCTGCGGAGAAGAATCCTAAAAAAATATTCCTTCTTTTTTCGCTCACTCTCAGCTCCTAATCCTTTCACCAACGTTGGCCCAATTTTCGGTTCTCTTTTTTTTATTTTTCCCCCCTTTCTTCGCAGAACTCGATAATACTAACGGTAATTTCGGAAATATTTCCGTCGAAAATACGCGCGGGTAAAGTGGGGCCTTCTCGCATGATCATCGATGGGGTCTTACGCAACCAACTATTTCGGTGCCCGGGAACGTCGACCACTATTCGCTACCCTTTGTTTTCCTCTCGTTCTTCACATCACAAAGTACCAATTTCCGATTTCGGATCCTTGTTTTTTGCGAAAATTCGGCAAATTCCTCAGGAGTTTCGCCAATTGGTGAGGCTGAAGGTTAAGCTCGTATTCGGTTGAGGATTCTCCGGAGATGCAAGTGTATAATTTTACCCTTCGCGGTCACACGTATTGGCTGTAACGCGCTGGTCACAGGGGGTCGCGATGACCCCATGTTTCAAACGATTGCCACGTTGACCGTATCGTTAACCCAAATGGCTCATAAAAATTCGGGATATTGGTTTGAATGTTCTAAAATGTGGCATTCTCGGGATTACATTTTTATCGCATTTTAAAACGGCGGAATAAATCAGCAAGGGGTCGCTGCGTAAAAATACTTTTTTATGAAAAAATGATAACTTCTGCGATTTTACATTTTTTAAATAAAATTTTAGGGTGATTGTCTTGAGATATGATAGTTTGAGGGAAAAAATAGCTCCGTAGTGGGAAATAGTTTGAGGAAAAGAAATGGCTCCACGACCGTCCCTAGTCTCTGCTTATAAAGAGTACACCAAAGCACCGTCAGAAGGCATTCAACAACTTATAATAGTAATTTTGCGTTAAAGATGAGTTTGGGGTCATTTTGACCCCTGGTGACCGCGATGGGTTAAAATCTCATTCCGGCCAAACAGGTACGTTGTAGGCAATTACCTGCACATTTGCAATGAATGCATTGTTTTCAATGAGGGAAAAGCAAGCACCATTTAAGAAATTAATAGCATTGAGATCCAATTTTTCGTTTGCCGGTTTCATTGGTCATCACGTGGCTGTAATTATTTATGCTCGATATTTCGAGTTTCACGATTTTTACCGAACGGTTTACGGATTCTCATTTCGCTGCATCGGAACGTTAGAGTATATTTTTTTTCTCCAGCCCCCATCGAGCATTCTGATCGAGCCCGAGCAAACCCGAACAAATCCAACGAAGTCGACAAAGAATTCGCTCCAGTCTGCAAAAAAGTGTACTGAATTCCTATGGTGTTGGAGTTCGCATCGTTGGAAGGCAACGAGAATTCTTCTTCGCTTTCGTTATTCTTTATTTTCATCGTCATCCACAATCCCACAGAATCCCAAAGAACCTTTCAACGATTTCCGTAACTTGAATTCCCCGCAAAAAAATTAGGCGATTCGATAAAATGTCTGCTTTGTTGCATTCCAGCGGCGGGAAATTTTCTCCCTGAAAAAAGTTTTAGGTATCCCGTATCCTGAATTCACAAAAACCGAAAAAATCGACAATCGACGAAGAAATACTTGTTTCGTTGCATTCCAGCGATGGGAAAATTTCAGCATCCTAAGAAACATTCCAATGTCTTCCGCAGTGTAAATTGGTGAGAAGAAAAGCAATTTTTCCACTCCCTTTCAGCAACGGCAAACTTCAAACTCATTCACAAATCCACCAAAAAATGAGCAATAGGAAAAAAACTTATTTTCCATTTCAGCAATGTAGCAATTCCAAATCGTGGATTTCCAGCTCCGGATCAATAAAGTATTGGTGGCATCGGCGGTTGCCGCTTTGCGAATGAACGAAGCCAATGAACGTTACAACTGCATCCAACATTCGATACAGATTGCGATTGCGTGTGCCTGTATACAAGTGTACAAACGTAAACGCACACTATACGTAATCCAACTGTAGGTGAAAACGAGTTTTTGTAGCATGCGTCATCCTTATCTGTGTGCGTGTCAGGCCTTGTACGTGCTACTGTTGGCCATCTCGTACTACCTGTTGGAAGTATACGTAGGTAGTTATACTTCCATTTCGTTTTCTCTCACGAGCCTCTCGTACTCTACGCATTCGCGTCTGTCCTACGGAAGGTGCGCGCGCGCACACACACACACGCACACACACACTCGCTCGCTCGCTCGCTCACTCACTCACTCACTCACTTACTCCCTCGCTCACTCACTCACTCACTCACTGACTCACTCACTCATTCACTCACTCGCTTACTCACTCACTCACTCACTCACTCACTCACTCACTCATTCATTCACTCACTCACTCATTCACTCACTCACTCACTCACTCGCTCAATCACTCACTCACTCATTCACTCACTCACTCACTCACTCACTCACTCTCTGACTCACTCTCTCACTCTCTCACTCACTCACTCACTCACTCACTCACTCACTCACTCACTCACTCACTCACTCACTCACTCACTCACTCACTCACTCACTCGCTCACTCACTCGCTCACTCACTCACTCATTCACTCACTCACTCACTCACTCACTCACTCACTCACTCACTCACTCACTCACTCACTCACTCACTCACTCACTCACTCACTCACTCACTCACTCACTCACTCACTCACTCACTCACTCACTCACTCACTCACTCACTCACTCATTCACTCACCCACTCACTCACTTACTCACTCACTCACTCACTCACTCACTCACTCACTCACTCATGCACTAATTCACTCGGTCACTCACTCACTCATTAACTCACGCCCGCACGCACGCACGCACGCACGCACGCACGCACGCACACCCACACACACACACACACCACTCATGCCTGCGTCCAGATCCTTCGCTGTGACAATCAAAACCCACATGATTCGTGGCTTGATGTTATGAGCGTTAAGAATTTTCGGAGCTGCCAATCGTCGCGATTTAATTCAGATTTAGGTGCTTTGAGTTATATGGCGTGAGCATTCATTAAAGTGAGAGAGTAACCATTTTTTTCGCTGTCTTTCTGAGGCTCCTCAGTCACCGGGAAGCATCGGAATTTCGCCATGTCGGGTGTCATAGTCCTTATCTCATTGTCGATTATTATCGTTACGTTTCGATTTAAAGAATGTAAAATAATGTTTAAAAATAACATTTAGCGAGTACTTTCAAGTTAAATATTCGCGGTCACTGCAAAATAATTACTTTAGAAAAAAGTTGGAGTCACGACGTTTAATTGACAAGATCCTACCTGTCAGATTTTCAAAAGCTCTCGAAAAAGTTTACCTATCAATTGTATCGTCAGTACAATGAAATTAATTACTTAAAAGAAGAAGGATGAATGTTTTTCAATTGAGGTTATTCGAAAGGCCTCGAAAAAGTTACCGATCAATGATAGTTACGGTACTGAAAAATAATTCTTTTAGAAAAATAATCGGAAAAATGGTTTTCAACTCAGAAGACCTGCTATATATAAGAATGCTCTTGAAGAATGTTACCTGTCAACTATATTGTCACTGCTGCAAAATAGATATTTCAAAAGAAAGAAGAAACAATTGTTTCTAATTGACAAGACTTGCCATATATTAAAAAATTCTTGAAAAATGTTTCTTGTCAATTATATTGTCAATACTGCAAAATACTTATTTTCGAAGAGAAGTAGAAAAAACAGTGCCCAATTTCCAACACTTTTCATATATTCGAGAGCCTTTAAAAAACTTTACATGTTGATAATATTGTTAATTACGGGTGCATAATTCTCTCACTTGTTAACCAACTGATGAATGCGCCCATCTTTTCAAATCAATCAATATATGATCCGACTATTTCAATCATGTGTTACCCAACTTGACCGCTTTTTTCTATTTATTCACGAGGCGAGTGGAGTACGCGGAAAATGTCTTCACCTTTTTTTTCCGGCGTGAGTGACTCAACTAGCCGTCACGTAATTCACGTTGACAAAGTTGTGCAGTATATACACGTACACCTTTATCCCCGACGAAGAGACCAGGCAGCGTCTCTTCAAGTCAAATATTTAAAAAGAAAGTTTTTAAGAATTTACGAATGTCGTCACACGTATATATACGTGCAGATACTCTTTGCACAGCGAGTTAAACTTTTAGGGGACGTGTTTAAGCTTTGAATGGAGATGGCAAGAGATAAGCCGTAAACTGACAATCTCTAAAATTATATATATATATATATATATATATATACATATATAAATATATATGTATACAATATGTATACATATATATTTATATTATATTTTTATATTATTGTATATATGTATATTTTGCCGGGTTAATTTATGCAATTTTCAATGAAGATTATCTGTCTATTCCGATTTGTGTGTTTGTGCGATGCGACTGCCTCTGTATGGGGCTGACGTTTGTATCGTTGGAATACAACGAAAATTCCTGTTAATTTATTATTTCCATTATCACCCAAAATGATCATGACATGAAAAATCATCTTTTGCAGCCTGTAGATCGCTAAATAAAAATCCGAAAAAAAGTTTATTCGATTTTCGTAGTTCAAATCTGCCTAGCGAAATATGAGAAAAAATATAATTTTCATACCATTTCAATGGTGCAAACTTCAATGTCATTGTTTCTCTTTACCTAAACACCTACTACGGCACGCATGACGTAATAGGCTAATTGTAAGGTGCATTCCTCGCCTTCTCTCTCTCTCTCTCTCTCTCTCTCTCTCTCTCTCTCTCTCTCTCTCTCTCTCCCTGCCTCCCACTCTTGTGTAGGTCCGCCATATCGTCCGATCTCCCTTGCGCACATTTTCATAGTACACACTGGCCGTGACCGTAGTGGCACACATATACATCGTAAAGTGTATGCACGAAGCCCACGTGCGTTGACAGCTGTCACTCGACGAGTACAGCTGTGATCGAGGACGCTTTCTTAATTGCATAATTACGTACACTGACACGCAATTCAAATAACATTGCAAAAGTAAGACTATCTTTCATCGCCAGCTCGTTCCCAAATTGAACATTGTGAGTCGATACATTATGGATTGCTGATAATAAAAAAAATATATATGTATATACACATGGGGAAAGATTGTTTCGAGCTCATTGGATTTTGAGGACCACCCTCATAGTAGTTCATTGTCCCTACACTCAATGTTATGGAAACCCCAATGTCCTCAAAATCACCTTTGGATAAACGTAAAGATATTTAGACCAAGCTGTTTCAAGGAGTGTCCTGATCCAAAAATCGATTATTTCTGTAAAAAATTTAAGACACGTCTTCTCAACTTTAAGGTTATTTCTTTATAATTCCTAATAAATGTATTTTATATGTGGGTCATTTCAAGGACTGTCCTGCACCGAAGATGGGTTATGTGTTTCAAAAAATTAAGGACCGCACTCGAAATTGTGGGCTTGGGTTTGTTTGTTTCTAATGTTTGATAAATATAAACATGGTTATGCGGAGGTAATTTCAGAGACGCCGAAAATCAATAATGAAATTCAGGAACAGCGTGAGTCAATGACCTGTTCAAAAAAAATTTAGAACCGTCCTCTAAATTTTGGGCACACAGCCGGATGTCCTGATAGCCAACATTATATAGATATAACATGTTCAAAGTATCCTTCTCTCATATATATATATATATATATATATATATATCCTCGTTCCCTCGAATTTCGGGATGAACGTCGAAGGAAGCGGCCAGGATAACGCTGCCGGGCGTCTCTGA
This sequence comes from Ophion costatus, assembly GCA_951751655.1. Classification (NCBI taxonomy): domain Eukaryota; kingdom Metazoa; phylum Arthropoda; class Insecta; order Hymenoptera; family Ichneumonidae; genus Ophion; species Ophion costatus. Next base: position 31,618,247 of record OX632363.1, read on the forward strand.
TCGTGTGGCCACTGCCGTGCTCGTAGGCTCTCTCGGTGCTTCTTCTGCTTCTGCTGCTGGTGCTGCTCTCTCGAAGAGCGAACGAAGGACGCCCGCATTCCTTGTCTCAACCTGGTATAATACGGGGAATCGCGAGAGCCGGCCGGCTCGACTCTCTCCCTCTTCTCTCTCTCTCTCTCCTTCTCTCTCTCTCTCTCTTTCTCTCTCCCTCTCATGCTCTCGCGGTTTGACCATCGGTTCTTCCACCTTAGAAAAATACCGAGAGAGCGCAGGGGGTGATACTCTCGAGTGCATTTCATCGACCGAGTTATTTCGTATGCGCCAAACTGATAAATCTGCCTCGTCAACTCGCGTCCGATTTGAAATTTTCCCTCGAAGCGTCCATAGCCATTTGTCCAAGCGAAAATCGAATGATCTAAGACGGAAAGTGTACGTGGGCTGTATGATCGTCACCGACCTCTCTCTAGTTGAAGGAAAGCGATAGTCATTTAGATTAAACTGTCTAGATAAAACTATCTAGATATATTTATCTAGATAAATGTATCAAGATAAAACTACTTAGATGAATCTATCTCGACAAAAGTATCTAGATAAAACGATTTAGATAAAAATATCTAGATAAAACTATCTAGATAAATTTATCTAGATCAATGTATCAAGATAAAATTATTCAGATAAATATATCTAGATAAATGTGTCAAGATAAAAATATTCAGATGAATCTATCTCGACTAAAGTATCTAGATAAAACTATTTGGATATAACTATCTAGATAAAACTATCTAGATGAAACTATCGAGAAAAAACTATCTAGATAAAACGATCTTGACAAAACTATTCAGATAAATCTATCTGGATAAAACTATCTCGCTCGAACTATTAAGACAAAACCATCGAGATGAAAAGCTACATGCACAGTAGAATGAATAAATAAGATAAGATCGTTTCCAATGGTTTCGCAATTTCGAATTATCTTACAATGTTCCGAAAAAAGCTGCGATTTTTATTTCAACATTATGTACAATACGCACCCGCAATTAATCAGTTGATATTACAAGAATGAATTATCGTAATGAAGCCTTCGATTGTTAGTGTCCTAAAAGTTTTGATTATAATGATAAAAGATAAAGATTTTGAAGATGAAGAAGAACGTTATGGCCCTACAAAGCCCTTGATACTCAAAGCCCATTATAATTAAAGGGACTTCGATCTATATAAATTTCCGGTCCAGCTGAAAGGTTTTATCCTTGCACTGTTCTCTTAATCGACATATTTATATCGATCGGAAAATATCGCATTTCCATCACTTCGCGCGCGTTCCGAATTATCTCGCATTCTTCGCGACGTTGAATTAACCGGTAACACAGCCCGGACGACTCGTACTTTCACCGGATAGCCACATGTACGTACGAAGAAAGTGGGCACGCTCCGTGGCCAGAGGAACATCAAACGGGGCTGGGGGGCTATGTCATCGTTGCATTTCAATCCAATTCACTTGTAGAGGCATGCTGTCAGCTGAGTTGGACATTTCTACGTACGCCATCATAGGCGCAGCTCCTATTTCCACAACTTGCATTTTTCGGGCCCTCCATTCGACTCGGCTGTATTTCGCTACTGAATTACCACTACAAAACAAAATACTCATTTCTCCGATTAACGCAATTTCGCTAGTCTTGTGAATCGAAAATCAAATCGAGGTCCGAATTGGCACTAATTTCCGCGCCCTACAGTTCGCGCAGAGCGAGAGAGAAAGGGAGAAGGCGAGGAAGATAGAGAAAGGGCAAGATCGGGAGAAAGGGATGGAGGGAAATGAATGAGAGGAAGAGGACTTATTCGTTCGGTTGTCTGGTTAGTTGGGGTGGTCCCTTGATGGGATTATAATGCGTATATAATGGCGAGCTACCGAGCTACGCGGATCCTCTTGCAATCCTATATATATATACAGTGATTGCTGACTAGCAGAAGGGCCCTACTAACGTACCAAGTTCGGCGTTGAACTCTGCTACTTTCGACCTTTTGCTTGGCAAAGACACACATTTACGTATATGCGCATATGTGTGTATGGGCACGTCTCTATATGTGTATGTGGAGGGATGCTGGGCAGTCCCGAAGGAACTCATATATATATATATATATATATATATATATATATATATATATATATATATATATATATATATATATATATATATACAGGCTGTCTCAAAATGACCTGACATTTCAATTGATTAATAAAACGTATTATTTATTTGAGAAGTACGAATATTTTTATTTTTTATTAGGTACAGACATGGAGGTTATGTGTGGAAAATATCCGATAAATGGTTATCTCGTTCCTGTTGGCAGACGTTCACTCCTTTCGCGAAATTTTCAATAAAATTTTGGCATTAGCGCGAACTAATCTCACTAATGGTGCGTCCCATTGCTCCCTTGAGCCCCGGAACGGTATGTGCATCATTGGCACACACCTTTCCTTTCAGAAAAACGGTGCATTTTTAATTTGTGCGGAATTTAACGACAAAAAATGAATTATCATTAAAAATCATTATTGATGCAGGAAAAATATTTTTTGGTTACATTCCGGACATGTTGAAAATGAATCGTTTCAGGCCTGACGAAGCCGAATCGGAAATCACAAAATCATTAATAGCATTATTGGAGATTGATGTGTTGAAAATCTTCTGAAAAACTATGATTCATTTTAAAAATAAAGAAGGAAAAATGGGCCCACGATCAGTCTAGTCTTAAAAATCGTACTCACTCTATTTTAGAGAATTGTTCGTAAATTATTTTAAAAGGCAATCACCTTTTAAAAAAATAGTTTTCACTTTAGAATCAACAAAACACGTTGACATTGATAACTGATCATTTTTACATATTTTTTAACGAAAGTGTGCGTCATAGTGAAAAAAACATTATATAGTGACATTTGTCGATATCTCAATTAGTTCAGGAGTTATTAGCATTTAAACTCTTCCAAAACTTTCGCAATGGATATTTTTGGAAAATTATGACTCTTAAAAGAGCAGAGTCTTCTCTTTTAGGAGTAATAATTCATCAAAAGGAGAGAGAAAAATCTAAAAATTGGTGTGGACATTCCTTCCATGGGGTACGATTTTACGAAAAAAAAACAGGAAAATAAAAAATGGTCGGGGATCACGGGCTACGTGAAATGGCGTGGAATGCCCCATATATATATGCGCGGAAGTTTCACTTTCAAGACGTTCGACTGAGGACGTTTTTTTATAGAGGCATACTCTATATTATGTAGACTTCAATGATCTTTAAATCAAGTTTAGATGAATGTATATTTGTAAGTATTTTTACAGAAAAGTCATTTCAAGGATTGCCTGGTACCCAAAAACAACAAACCGTTTAAAAAATGTAATGAATGTCGTCTTGGTGTTGAAGATTGCATTTGTGGAATGCAATGAAAGTTGTTTATTTTTTCATTTGTTTATTTTCAGTACTATTTAAATCCTTTTTTCCTATTAAAAAAATTGAAAACCTTAATGACGATCTATAAAAATATTTCAGTTATTTTTATAGCCCAAATATACGAAAAAAATGAGCAAGATGAAAAAAAAAATGTCGGTGCTTCCCAACGATGCAAACTCCAATGACATACGTCGTTAAAATAGACAGATGCACTGATAGTACACGTTACGTAGATATAATGTGATCCAAGCATCATTTACTGACATACGTATATAATATATGAATATGCAAAGGGTGGTCCGGAAAGTGGTGGCCAAAGGGAAAACTTACAAACTTCGTATCAATACCTAATTGGATTGAGGTTTGTATCATTGGAGTGCAACGAAAATGATTTTTTTTTATGTTCCCGAATTTCTTTTAGCGGTTTATAGCCACCAAAATCCCTCGACCATTTTTTAAGATGCCTTTTGGGAGATCTGCAATTGAAATGCGCAAAAAAGTCTTCGTATCGTAATAAAAATAAATCAGTAAAAATATGAATATGAATTATTGTTGCATTTCGACGATGCCAACTCCAATGCCATAATACATACGTGAATGAGCTCCCTGTATGTTCTACGATCTTTTTTAGTTTTTCCAAAAAACAGGATAATTTGTTTTTCTGTTTTGTGTATGTACTTCCCTCACGATTCTTCTACATGAGCTATCGTTATGAAGTGCTCTGTTGATCAATAAATAAATAACCTACTGAATACTAGCTGAGCCTTTGACTTCAAATCAAAGGTTCAAAAAATAGGCTTGTGGCGTCAGTCCGTAAGGTCCAGATAATTAAAAAAATACTCATACTAGTCTGGCTGACTCCCAATTGTTTAAAATAAATTCTAACAGGAATTTTGGTAGCTAAAATCTACTAACAAAAAACTTGGGATTCGAAAAAAATCATTTTCATTGTACTCCAACGATGCAAATTTCAATCCCATCATTTTTTCGCTCGTAACAAAAATCGTAATGCGAAAATAAAATTTTGTGCAACTTGCCCGTAAACTGCAATCGTTCCTATGAGCCTCGTTCTTTGTGAGCTTTCTCATGCGACTCGAATATAATTGATTAATGATAGCAAAATTATTTTCCTCGACGTACGCGAGTGTATTTTATTTATTTTTTTTCCTCCTGCGCTCCAGATCGATCGGCCCATAGTACAGGCTCGATAAATTATGTGTCGTGCACTACAAGACACAAATGAGCTGATCTATGATAACGAAGGGGTAATGCAATCTCTGTCGGTATCTGTATCGCTCCTTTTTTTTTTTCATCGGAGCCTTTTAGGTGGGCGTACGTTGCAAATATATAGTCGGTGGCGCTGCTTCACCCTCTGTCTCTCTTCAGCTCTCGCTCTTCTGCCTTCTCTTGCTCAATCCCTCTTTCGGGGGGAATGGCTGGACTTTTTTGTTCCTAACCCCGATAGAAATCTCCAAATGGTCAAGAGAATAAATCATTGGAGCCTTGGCCTAGAATTTGTCTCATTCCATGTCCAAACCGACTCGATATTTCGTAAACTTCGACAAAGTCACCGGGATCTCAGCTTTATCGATCTCGGATTTGCCGCGCACGTTTATCGCTCAAGAAACTACACTATTTTGCTCAAAGTTGATCGGACAAAAGCATCAAAAATATTGAGGGAACGATCTGTTATAGAGAAGTCATCGTTGTTTGAAGTTTCGAAAAGGACGAAAAATAAAAGTAAAAAAGTCGTCACGTCAAAGAATTCAGAGGCAGGGTCGATAAAAAGATTCACCTGTTTGAATAAAAACCATGTTTAAAAAACTAAAATCTTCCCTTCAAAACATGCAGGGAAAGGGCCAATAAAAAAATGAACCTCTCCAATTGAGAAACAAAATATTCGCATTAAAGCATGCAGAGGAAGGGCTAATAAAAAAACTATCAATTTCCGATAAAACCAACGGAAAAAGCTTCACACGAAAATATACAAGGAAGAGACAACAAAAAAACTGTTTTCGAAAAAAAAAATCTTTGCTTTAAATAATCCAGGGAAAGTATCGATGCAGAAATAATCTATTTGCAATAAAACCAATTGATGGTACACCAAAATCTTCACAGGAAGAGATACAGGAAAAGTGTCAATAAAAAATTAAACCTTTTCCAATTTAAAAAAACAAAGATCGTCCCGTCAGAGGATAAGAGGAAAGGGCCAACGAAAAAATCAACCTTTTCCAATTAAATTAATCTAAAAACACACAAAATTTTACATTAAAACATGGAGAAAAAGTACCAGTACAAAGATAAAACTTTTCCAATGAAAAAAACGAAAATATTCACATGAAAAAATGCAGGGAAAGCGGGTGAAAAAATATCAATTTCCAATAAAACCAGTAAAAAATCTTCACAGGACAATTTACAGGAAAAGGGTCTTGAAAATTAACCTTTTTCAATCAAATTACTGAAAAAAAAACAATAATCTTCACATCAAAACATATAAGGAAAGGGTCAACAAAAAAAAAGCCTCCAAAAAAAAACCAAAGTCTTTACATCAAAGGATCCAGGGAGAGGATAATTAAAGAAATAATCTATTTCCAGTAAAACAAATCAAAAAACAAAAATCTTTGCAGTACGAGGTACAGCGAAAGTGTCAAAAAAAAAATAAAAGTTTTTCCAATAAGAGAAAAAACAAAAATCGTCACGTCAGAGGATAAGAGGAAAGGCTCGATTGAAAAAATCAACATGTTTCGATAAAATCAACATACAAAAAATAAAAATCTTCACGTCACAACATACGAGAAAAGAGTAAAATGAACTTTTCCAATTAAAAAAACGAAAACCTTCGCTTCAAAGGATGCAGGGAAATGATCGATAAAAAACATTAATTCCCAATGAAACCGATTAAATAAATTTTCACCCCAAAAAGATCCAGAGAAAGGGTCAATAAAAAATACCAACCTCTTCGAATAAAACCGAAGAAAAAAGAAATATCCACATCAAAGGATACGTCGAAAGGGTCAATAAAAGAAAAACCTCTGCGAACAATTCCACGCAGACGGTAGTCGTCGTTCTGCGGAGGAATAAGAAACGTACCTCCTTCGCCGATGTCACAGCGACACCCTTTTCACCTATTGTAATTGCCATTATCATCTTTATCAAAGGATATGATCAAACTGGGAAATGAATCGCCCAGGCCTCGTAGTACAGTACGATTTTGCATATAATGACCACGATAATAACAATTCGTCGTAACGTCTTACGTAAACATCTACATACGCCTGTGAGCGTCCGAGTACGTAGTAAATCCACCGGTGGTGGGGCACACACCAGTTCGACAGCATTCCACCCTGATTTGCGGACTTTTCGGTGTGTAAGCTGCTCTCACAACGATTCATGAAATTCTCGAACCCCATCGTTCGATTTCCGTTTTTCCCGATTATGGGCGTAGAAAAAAAATGTGTTTTCCAGTGAAAGGAGCAAGTTAACATATCGCAGTGGCTCGGAGAGACCAGACGTTGTGGCTTCGAAGATAAATCACGGCTACAATTATTGCCAGAACCTTAAGGCGTTACCCCCACTTGTAGCGCAAAAAAGGCCTTTTTCATGAATTTCTTTAAAGAAAACTACAAAACTTTTTTAATCGATCAATATACCATCTTAAAGAACACATCTTGAAGAACTTTCAGTAATTTTTTTATTGAAAAATATTACATTGTTTAGTGGCAAATGGCCGTCAATGAAATAATGTTTTTATATACACGGTTTGCGGTGACCAACATTGCGGCGAAGTGGATCATCTGAGAAAAAAAATGCGGATGGATTTAGTCAAATAAAAGTATAAACTAGTCTTTAATCGAAGGATTTTAAAAAATATTCATTTTTCACAAAATGGCGGACAGTCCAAGTTAATGGTTCGATTTTAACGAAAAAAACGGCCGTTTTTTGGCTATAAAACGGCCTTTTGTTTCGAAAAAAAAAATCGAACGATTAAAGACTACATTTTTATGTATTAAATAAGCCTGCAAAATTTCAAGAAGATCGGTTCATTAGTGTTCGAGTAATCTTGGTCACCGACTTCAGAAATGCCATTTTGAGAAACGCGCGTTTAAAGTTTCAATTTCAGTTCTTCAATTCACGGATTCTTCTCTTTCAACGCTCATATCTCAGTCAATTTTGTTCCGATCGACTTGAAATTTTCAGGACGTATTCTCAGATACTTATACTTCAAAAAAATGCGATAAAAAAACGATTTTTTCAAAATCACAAGTGGGGGTAACCCCTTAAGGGGGACAAAAAAGAACAGTGTCCGCCGCAGACGAACGAGATTTTTTTCGTAAAAACATTTATTGCAGACTGTAAAAAAACAAATGTTACATCAAGTAATACTGGCCATCAGTTGGAAAGCATCCGACCATGGTAAAATCGGAGTAAATTTGGTAAAATTCCTTCAACCATATAAAGACACAGCATAGCTGTTCTTACTCGTGAAAAAAAAAAACAATTGCAATTATTTTCAATTCGCACAATTCCAATCCAATTGGAGTAACAATTTTCTCGTCGATTCAAAATGAAACGAAACGAAAAAAAAATTTCAAATACGAATGTACATTCTTGACTCACATCAATGGAATCCTAATATACTGAAAATTGCGGTCTCGCGTGCTAATCATACGTCGTGCTAGCGCAAGTGGATCGGAATTCGGATGAATAGAACGAAAGGAATTCGCCTCTCTCGCGCGTTCCACGATTGTGGCAGATTATCGCGATTCAATTGTGTGATACGATATCTCGCAGTAACTTCAACGAAAATCGCATAATTGGTCACGAAAGTTCGATCCGTCGATTTCTGGAATCGCGTACTATCGATCCGATCGAGTGCGGATCGTTTTTCGAGATTGCTCCCTACCGCAAACTCACTTTTTTCTCCAGGATTCTGCTGTAAACGTTGGCATTTTTTTTCTTCCCCATTTGTTCATATTTATTTCAAGCGATGTTCACGGTGCCTCGTTCGTATTTTCCAATTGAATTCGTCATCTCGCAGGAACTACGATTCCTCGTCCTTTCTCGTCTTTCGACGATTCTCGAAGCCAAACAAGGCACGAACAGATTGGAATCCAGCTCCACGTGTGCCTCTTTAAATACGTGCCTCGTTATCAGACTCGCGGTGAGTCCGACGACCAGGCAGATGACAAAACCAAGTGGACAGTACCACATGTAGGAAATTCGATATAGATAGAAATAAGAAGCGGCTTCGTCGGTGTTCCTAAAACCGAAAGTTTTGATGACAATCGCGACAACGGTGACGATAATGCATTTATCGATAACAATAATAACAAAAAATATTCAAAAGACAATGAAGCTGGCAATAGTGATGCTAAAAGTAGCAACAACAGCAAAAAATATGAATTATATTAATAACAATAACAATAATAATAATAATGAATACCTAATCATCAATAATCAATACCTAATCATCACCTAATAATAATAATGAATACCTAATCATCACGATCAGCATCACAATTAGTATAACGATAACATTAATGACAGTAGCAAAAACAGTTAACTATAATGATAACAATAACAGGTATAATTTGATAATAATCTGTATGGGAGTGATTATGATAGGAATAACAACAATACCAAATATACTAATAAAAACAACCCCTGTAGTAACAACAGCAGAGACAAAAATAATTAATGTTAATGATAACAGTAATAGGAATATAACAATAAGAATGATAATAATGAGGATTATGGCAATATGAATAACACTAATAACGTAATAAAAACAACTGCAATAATAATGGTGACAAAAACTATTAGAGAATAATAATTGATGGCAATAATGAGAATAATAATAATGGCAAAAGCAAAAACAACAAACAAAAAATAACAATTGAAAAATCGGCAGGTTGAATTGATCGAATTGTGAATCAAAATTGATTGGGATTAAAAAAAAATCTAAACAATCAAATCTAACCTTGTCGTGTAGTTTTTTCGTAATATTTCCTCGGCGAGATCGCAGCCGGTGACTCGGACCGGCAAAATAGGTGGAACCGGTCGCGGCTGGCCAAAGCCGATCCAGAGGAAAAACGCTAGACTCGATATCAATCCAAATATAGCGCCCTTCTGATTGCCCGTTTCGGTCATCATACCGAGGGTAAAGAGGCCCAATATCGGGCCACCGATCACACCGAAAATCGTCAGAGCTGCCTGCAAAACACCGCCGAGTAATCCTCCGAGAAACGCAAGTGCGACGCATAAAAGGCCGACCAACATAGCGAGTATTTTGCCCACGAGGATCGACGATCGCGGCGAGATCGGTTTGCCCCTGAAAAAAAAAAAATCCCGCATTTTCGCGATTACTCGAGGAAAAAAAATTGCAAAAGAGCAACGAGGGGATGAATAACGCCGCTTACCGGGCGAAGTACAGGGGCTTTATGAAATCCTCGAGAATGACAGCGGCCAACGAATTCAAGGTCGCGGACACGGTGCTGAGACCGGCGCTGAATATGCCGGCTACGAAGAGTCCTGGAACTCCAGGATAACGGGACAGCGTGTCCATAACGTAAAGTGGCATGAGCTGATCCGTCGAGGATATTCTATGGGACCTTACGGGATCGCAGTCGTGATATCTCGAATACATCGCCAGTCCGGAGAAACACGTCACGAGTGACATCATTGAGGCTATTGGCCAACTCCACCAGAGAGCTCGTTGGGCAGCCGCGACGTTCCTGCGAAAGCGTTGGAAGAGTGACGGAAAACGGAGTGTCGTCCACGAATGGTCGCAATGAGTGACTTGGACAGTAGTCGTGCAGAAATTATCGTGAGGATCCAATTGGACTCACATACGTCCTGATAGGAATCCAATGGATTCGTACATGAGATTCCAATTGGGAATTCCAACTGAGAATCCAATGTGAATCCCGAAGGATTCCTACAGTATAGAAGAGAATGTCTCCAAGGAACCGGAACAGCTGAATTACGTCAAGTGTGGGACAAAACGGATGGGGTGGTTCACTCGCATGCGAAGGAACAGCGAAGGTCGTTCAGGAATCATTTCCAGCTCACTTACTTGACGGTCAACATCCTTTGTACTTGAACTTGATTGGAAGCGTAAAGCGAGAGATAAGTGAAGAAACCGCCCGCCGTTAGGCTCCACCATGTGTGCCTGGTGGTTGGATCCGCCGAAAGACTGCCACCAATCACATCGTCCAGACAATGAATCAACAAAAAACGACGTTTTATTCCGATTGGCTGCAAAAATCGACACTTGACAGAGCATAGGGCAATTTACTTGTCAAACTCGATGCGCCTCCCTCTTTCGGCTATTCGCCAAATTTCACCGAGGCCCCCGACGTTCGCTGCCGCAGTGATGATCACGGTTAGAATCGCAACGAGCATCAGTACCGACTGAAATACATCGGTGACGAGGACCGCCTTGATTCCACCGATCGTCGAATAAAATGTGCAAACTACTCCGATTATCACGATACTAATAGTCGTGGAGATTCCGGTTGTCGCCTCGAGCGCGAGAGCCGGGGCGTAAAGCACGACCCCTGTGTAAAGAAGGGTCTGCAGGAGAAAAGCGATACTCGCCACGATACGAGTCTCGTTCCCGAAACGTTTCTCGAGATACTGCGAAAGATTAAACGGATTTTGCTTCTTCTTCACTCGTGATAAAGTCATTTGTAGCGGCACAGTTCTCGGGTATTAGAGGTAAAAAGTATTCCTCGTGACACACTTTACTGGGATGCTTTGATGACATCAGTGATTGTTGGAAATTTTGTCTGACTGGGAACATCACTTTGATGTCCACTTTCGATTTTGTTGAAACTCATATATATGATAGAGCATTGAGAACTATTGGACACGTGAATTTTTTTCATCGGGGAAAAGCGGTTTTAAGGGATGAAACCACCCCCTGGAGTAAAAGATGTCAATGCTTGATTTCAGTAAAACAAAAACCAAAATTCTCGTAATGAAAAACGATCAGAATTCCACTGTGGGAATATTGGAAACAACAAAATTAAGCGATGAACTACCCCTTCGTTTTTTTCCCTCTTGCCCCACGTTTATAAGGAGTGGGTTGAATTCAAAGAAATGGACGACACTTTGACGGGGAATAAAATTGATGTTCACGCTTTTTTTCTTGATTGCAAGCTTAAGAGTGTAAACCGACCCTTACTACAAGTTTCTAATCGCAGTCGGCTTTATCTGTATTTAGAAGGTGTCTGCTGATTCAACGTGTTTCTAAAAATTCCGAATTAAAGTTTAGAGTATGAAAAACATCGCGAAAATCGATGCTCCGTCTTTAAAATTCTGCGAAAAATCGAAAAATAATCAGAGTCCGATAAAACAAACGGCATTTCAAAGAGCAAACGATACCGAAAAAAATGAGCACTAAACGAAGTTCCAAAACAAGATAAAAAAAAAATCATCGTCGATTCAGTGAAGCTGCTCATCTTTGGCCGAGAGGACAAAAAAATTCTCATTTTCACACAATTTCATAGTGCTGTGTGGTACTTATTTTATAAAAAATGATCGCTCAACGGTAATTTTCGAAATTAAAATGACGTCCAGCGTTTATGAATTGATTATTAGCAGTCTGTCAAAAGTCGTTGACTCAAAAATCGGATATCCCGAGTTAAAAACGGTAAAGCTTGAAAATTCCCGAACAGTAAAAAGTTGCAGATTTCTTGACCCGTTATTAGTGCAGAAAAAAATTATCCCAAGCGATAAGAACGCCATCCACGTTAGAATAAAAATAGATGCATGCCAGGCGGGCTCAATAATTGGCTCCCTGTGGCGAGGTTTGCGATTCTACTCACCTCGAACGCGGTGGTTCCGCCGAGTTTAAAAAACACCGGTAGATAGAGATAAGCGACGATCGGCGTCGCGAGGCCGTACGACAAGTTTATGACCGCGTATTGAGTGCCGTAGACGTAATTTTCGGCGCTAACGCCGAGCAAACTAACGGCCGAGAGATAAGAGGCCATCAGGCCGATCGCCACCGTCGTCACGCTCATTCTTCGATTGCCCACGAAGTATTCCTGCGAATCGACCGTCAATCAGGAAAGTACAAAGTCAATTGGCCCCGAAAAGAGGTTAGGTTAGCCTCCAAATTTTGCATCGTTGGAACGCGTTAAGGGGTCTTCTCACTTTAGACGCTAAGAAAGGCTATTTTCATGAATTTTTCGGATAGGTTCATATCATAGATATTGATATCGAAGTTGTTACACTTAATAAATCCACTTTCGAAATACATTCAAAAATTTTGTTATGTATTTATGTAACTCAAACAAACTTTAAACGCATTTTTCTCAAAACAACGTTTTTCGACGGCGTGTTGATAAAATCTTCGAAACTACTGAACCAAGCTGAAATTTTAACCACCTATTATTTACAACTATAGTTAAAGCGCATATCAAGGATTTTTAAAATTTTCATATTTAGTATTTTTTTTTTCGAAAAACGGTGAAAAAAACGTTTTTTTGTTTTTTTTTTCGAAAAACGTCTATTTTGTTATTTTTGCATGTATGTAAAAACGTAGGATATGCGCTATGGCCATTATCATACTGAATCTAAAACCGTTTGATTTTTTTGTTTCGGATGATCCATCTCGGAGATTTCATCAACCACGCAAACGTACATTTTTTTAGGACATTTTTTATAACTGCCATTTTCGTCTATAAATAGTGACTTAAATAAATCAAATTTTTATTTTAAATGTATCTCGAAAGAGTATTTATTAAGTGTAACAACTTTTATATCAATATCTATAATACAAACGTGATAAAAAAAATCAGGAATAGCCTTTTTAGCGTTTAAAGTGAGAAGACCCTTAAGGCCTAGGGCTACAGTAACGGGTATAAAATCATATGCGAATTTAACAATTTTTGTTCGTAGGAAAAAGTGATTCACTTATCAAATTAATTACACATCTATCTAGAATGAATATCAAGCTGTTAGAAAAAATATATTTTTTTTCGATGTACGAAATGACCGACTACTCGAAACTTCTCGAAACAGCTGTTTTCCAATTGGCGTGACAAATAACTTCAACAATTTTCACTCGATTTACTTCAAATTTTAAAGTTATGTTCCTAATTGCATTTCGCAGACAAGTACGTACGGGATTTCTGATTAATCGGAAACTTTTCATTTTATAAGCAGTTTATGAGCAGTTATAAGGAAATTTTTCACTGAAAATTCATTTCTTAAGTTCAAATACCTACAATTTTTGAATAAAACAATATTTTTTCAATTCCGTACGTACTTCTCTAGGTATTCTAATGTAGATTGACGAGAATTTTTGTTTTTTGTTCTAGGTAAAAAATTGTGGATGCTAAATGTCACGCAGTGAAGCGCCTAAAAAAAGATAACAAAAGAAAATATAAGTACCCGGCTATTTTGTACATCGAAAAAAAAAAACGAAAAAAAACATTTCTAACAACGTGATATTCATACTAAATAGATGTTTAATTAATTTTATGAGTGAATTACTTTTTCATACGAAATAAATTGTTAAATTCGCACATGGTTTTATACCGGTTACTGTCGCCTAAGCGCTTAAGAATCCTTTTTTTACATATATTCATTATCATCATAACTCAGAATACTTTTTTGCAGGTTACCCATCCTTTGTAAGAATCCTAAAAATCGTTCGATTGCTTTTGGTGGCCTGAATCGGCCGATCAATATTTTGGCGGTAAAAAAAGATTGTCGCGCTCCAATGATGCGAATTTCGATATTTTGCGAATAAGGACGATATATTTCATCCTACCTCGGTTGTTTTTTGTCGTCCACCGGTGAATCTGTAGTAAAGACCGATACCGGAACTCACGAGCAGCATTATCACGATGACGATGTAATCGGCGATCCCAAGAGTACGATTGGCCTCCATTGTGCCCTTTTCCCTTTTTTCCTATTGGCCTTTTTTCGTCCCTTTTGCCCTTTCCCTTTCCCTCCCTTTTCCTTCGCTCACGCGTTTCGCGAAAAATCCGAACGGCAGATATTCCCGAGCACTTGACGACGGACGACTCTGCGGACCCGTCGAGCCGGGCACCCTCGAGACAAATGCCCGTTACAATCACGCTACCTGCCAACGACAGGTTCGAGCATTTTGAAGGTAGGGAGAAAGGGCTCTCCGTGCACGCCGCCAGGGGGGACGAGAAACGTTGAAAATGTTTCTCGTACGTTTCGGCGATCAGCCTTCAAATAAAGGAACACTTTTTTTTTTTCACTCGTCGAATCAAAAGTGAACGATTATTTTCTCAAAGGAAAAAAAGGACCGCGCATTTTTCTTTCGACAATTTTTTAGTCGGCAACCGCGCGATGTAATTTATTCCGGTAACGAAATTCGAGCCAATGACTTCGGGATCGGAGAGAGAAATCTTTCCCTCTCTCTTTCTCGAGCGACGCGACTGCGAATCGCTTATTTATTTTGGCCTCGTGTGTCCTCGTTCGCGTGACAAATTGAGACTGAAGGGGGATTCGCCGCGTGTGTGCCTCGCCTTGCGCTTGATCCAGCGAGTTTCTGCCTCGCGGAAAATTCACTATCAGCGCCTATTCATTATCAGCATAAATACATTTATTGACTCCAATAAATGATTCCTCCTATGTATCGCTGTACGATGTTCCAACGGGCTCGAAAAATTGTCGCAGCGTTGTCACTGATATAATCAGAAGCAACGAGGACTCTTGTAATCGCTCCCTCCCTCCGCCTCGCCCCTCCTCCACACTCAACGATTTATATATCGAGTTTGAGCTGACGTCCCGAGCGTTATGCTTAAGGAGGTACGATCACTTCCACGGGGTCAAAAAAGAGTCTAAATTCATTTTACCCACAGCTGCTTTGATTGATGTTTACTTACGTTGATTATTCGTATTATCGATTATAATGTGCCAAATGTTATGGTAAATGATGAATTTATTGCACGTGAACAAATAAAAACTGAAAAATTAGAATGTCGACGACTCGGTAGTAATCTTCGTAATAATAATATTAACATATCCACCATAAAAACGGACTGAAAAGACAAAAAATAAATCAGCCGGATACCTATTAAAATACGCTGGAATTACCTCAGCGGAATTAACACGATAGGCAGAATATAATTATACATATTATTGATACGTGCGAAATGATAAAACTCCATAAATTGGTGTTTGCATATTTTGTGGCGGCTTCTATTGAAATTAATTTCAAAACAAAGCTGGGTTATGTTCGCCAAACGCATCAGCTGTTACTCCCGACGTTGCTAAGTCTGTGGGTGCTATTTCGTCGTTCTGACGATTTTCAACCGGAAATTGAAACTTTCTTGTAATGTAGTGCTTTAACTACACGGTGAAGATTGATTTTCTTATTTTTTTACAATATCTATTATATCTAATATATCGAATTTCAGTTTTCCAAAAATATTCGTCAAAATCATATAAAAATTTCAAATCCGAAAGTTGGGTTCGTAGTAACGATCGTACCTCCTCAAAAGTTTTTCTTCTTGCTATACATTAGGATATCTCATTCCGAATAAAATTCCAAGCCACTTGCTTTATAGTTGTTACGTCAAAATTGGCATCGTTTGAATGCAACGAAAATTCTTTTTTTCCCACTCATTTTCATTATCATCCGGAATTTTTTCTTACATATCAGGCTGACGATATCCAATGAGGATTCTGAAAAACGTTTCATTGATTTTGGAGGGCTAAATGTGCTAAGAATAAACTGGACTGCGAAACTATCGTTGCGTTCAAATAATGCAAACTCAATATCGTCCCTATAGTGGCATTCCAACGAGGTTCGCCTCGTTGGAATGCTACGGAAGATCATTTTTATTTTTTTACGTTTCTTCGTTTTTATCCCAATTATTACGTTACATTTTTTTAATCAATTAAGGATCTCTACTAAAGTTGGGAAGAATTATTCGAATGATTTTCGTACCCTAGGCTAGCGGAAAAAAATGTGGGCAATCACAAAAAAGTTTTGTTTCGTTGCACTTCAGCGATGCAAACTTCAACATCATCCGAACTACGTCGATGCATGTTCTACGATCTTTTTCATTTTTCAACAAAAAAAAACATTTCTTCTTTTTCTTGAGTTTTTTAGCGTGGGTTTTTTAGCAAATTCTTCTTCTGTGTGTGCACGTTCCTGTTAGAAGTTTTCGAAAGCAATTGGGAGTCATGAAGACTAGCATAAAAGTTCTTTTTATCATCTGAACTTTACTGTGATCATCTGTGACTTTCGTTGCATTCCGACGATGCAAATTTCAACACCATCTATATTTTAGAATTATAATTTATTTTACGTTCCTAGTACTATAATTTATCAAAACACCTGGAGATTTAAAACACGTAATTAATAATTTATCATTTATTATAATAATTTTGAACATTTATTGATATTCATATAATTTTACGACATGAATGGAAATTATAATTAAAAGTTTTCAAAACAAATGATAAGTTAAATAAACTAAAAATAAATGTATAAATATAATAAATAAGTATAAGAAATAAGTATAAGAAATAAAATTATTAATTTATTTATATGATGAATATAAATGATTAATTTGTATTCACATAAATTGTCTAGTAAAAGAATTATAATGAATTTAGAGATTTTTTCGTTTTAGGAGCTGATCGCAACTATCCATTAGTACGTTTCGCCGTACCCCAATGAGGGCCCTTCGATTGCACGTGCAGCACAATTGTCGCGGCGAGCCTCCCGTATCGCGTGTCTCCACCCGAGCACAATTTATTTAACATCTTGCTCGTGTGCATGCGCTTTCTGTTTTATCTGCGTTGATGTAGCGTCGCCGGGAATTAATCAATTAGTCGAATGTCGACGCTATCCGAGAAGACTTATGGGGCTTCGATTCCGCCGTGTGCATAAGCGAAAAAGAAGAAAAGAAAAAAGGAACGGGAAAAAAATCTATCACGTACGTTTTATCCTCTCCCTATACTCGCCCCCGCGCGAGAGTGCAACGCACTTCCGCGTTCCCGTGTCTCACATACCGCTATACTGATATACCTTGCGCTATGTACAGGGTGTCCCATTTTGAAAAGACCCAACTTCTGAAGAGCGCTAACCATGATGGAAAAAAGGTTCCGACGAAAGGTCTCAAGATCGTCACCGTCTGTTTTTTTTTACCGAGGAGCATACGTTTTTTTTACAAATATTTGCAGCCGGAATAGATGCAAGTCGAGTGAAAAAAAAGATTTCGTTCGCAGCATGAAAATTGTAGAAGTTATGGCACTTTGAAGCCAGATAAACCCAAACAAACCCAAACAAAACCAACTGGAGGGTTCTATTCTTTTCTCAAGCTAGGGACGAACTTTGTTCTTCACTTTACTTATCCCAGCACTAGCCAAGATCGTGCGGCTTTCAGGGTGGGGAATTTCCCTAGGGAAACTTAAGAAGTGAGAAACTTTCAGGCGAGGAAAAAATTGCGGTTTTTCATTATTTATTTCTAAAAGGAAATATTACTTCACCATTCTTCAGGCTTGGGGTATCTTTTGTTACTACTTTTGGCTGTTACAAGGTATTATTTATTTTTATTAATCTTTAAAATTGGCGGAGTTTTGGCACGGTCTTCTAAAAGTCTTGCGGCGGATGTTGTCAAACGGCGTGAAACGTAGCGTCGGCGGAATTGATCTAAAAAAATACCGACAAAATATTGTCTTTCATCAACACTCATACGCAAAATATGAACCTAGAAAATGTCGAAAATCCATCAAATGGTACGCTTTGAAAAAAAAAATTGAATAATTTTCAAAAACATTCAGGTTCATATTTTAGATAATAAGCTTAGAAAGATTTGTGCGAAGTTTCATCAGAATCGGACAATTAGTTTTTTAGCTATACGTCGCGCCAGTTTCGAAAATGCAGTTGAAAAAAACGTGGCATGCCTCTGCCATTTTTAAAGAATAATAAAATGAAGAATACCGTGTAACAGGCAAAAGTAGTAATAAAACGTACCCCAAGTCTCAAAAATAGCGAATAAAACTTTACTTGAGAAAAAATCATGAAAAGCAGCAAATTTTTTCTTCGTTTAAAGGTATCTTCCCCCTTAAGGCGGTTTTCACTTTACCCTGCACCATCCGCAAAGTTGACATTCCCAGAGCTGAAACCCCACAACTTTCCTGTCACTTTTTTCATATCGAAGGTACTCTTCTCGCGATACACGACCGTTCCGATGAAAATCGGACACCCTGTGGAGATGTGTGGGTGTGCGTGTGTATGTGCATGTGCAAACATGCGGGCGTTCGTGGAGTACGTAAACTCGTAAGCTATGACGGTGCGAAACAAATTCCACGTACATCTTCCCCGTTCATGCGGGACAGCGCTTGTAGTATTTGCATGTTTGCCGTATACGTTGATAAACATATAGGTATATCAATCGACATACCTGGTGAGTCGCTAGAAAGTTGGACAGTCAGAAACTCCGATAAATATGGATTCTTGACAATGAAAAGGACACAGTCAAGATTTCGATTTCAAACAAGACTGTTTTTTTTTGTAACTGACTGCGAATCAACTTCTTCAGTGTGTCAAGGGCATCCCAAGGTCAGTTTAGGTCACTGGTTTGTTGAAAAACCAATGACTTGACCTCAACTCTTACTAAACGGTAACTTCAACACCCGGGCGGGGGGGGGGGGGGAGGGGTTGTGTGAGGTTACCATTTTTACCGGTGAAGTCGCAGCTTAAAATTCGGTTAAGGCCATGTACGAGGTCAACATAACCTCACAAATTTTCCACCCCAGTCTTCTCATAGATGGTGCAGGCCACCACTGTGACGGGTAAAAAAAAAGACTTTTTTTAAATTGGTTCAAAGTATACATGTTTAAGAATATGTGAAAAAAATCAAGTTAACGTATTGAAAAATTGATTTAGTGATTTAATCATATTGATGATTTAGTGAGAGCAGGTAGCGCAACGATTTACGTATACTAAAACCTTCAATCGCGTCTTTCTCGAAACGACTTTTCTCGACCTGACCAGAATCATAACTCTAGCTATAATTGTCCGACTTTTTATTTTAGAAACCCAAAATGTTCGTAATTGCAGTAGCCATTGTTGTACGCAGCTGTACTTAGCATTGGAAATGCTTTCAAAACTATATATGTTTGTTGAGCTAGGCTGGGTATAGAGGTCTAAGTTAGCTGGATGTCACAGGAAACTAACAGTACCCTCACTCCACTGCCACTGTTGTACTAAAGTGGGGGAAGCTGCGATATGCTGAATGCATATGATTGGTTGCAAAATTCCCTCTGCCCACCCAATTATAATCTCGTTAATTTAAAAATGATATTACAACTTATATTTCAAATATATTACAAAAATTGTATAACAATTATTATACAAATGAATCCAAAACAAATCTAAACAAATCCAATTATATACCTCAATGTATCGATAGTTTTTGAAAAATAATAAAAACCCACTCATATTATTTGAATGTACCTATTTTTATTACCCGAAATATTTGATTACATTTTCAATGCCATGAAATAGTTGCACTTTGTGTAATATCTATAGATTTTTTGGAATTATTTGAGCCCCGGAATATAAGTAAAAATCTCACAAAAATTACACATTCTTTTGGCAATTTTTTTTCTTTTGCAATACGGCTACGTACAACGAGAAGTACATTTATATAGATTATAAAACTTTTTTATATCTATTTTTCAGACCAACCATTCTCAAGTTATCGATCCGGCGGTCGAACCACATTTATTATACAGAGGCTCTATTATACCTCCATAACGTTGTTAATTAAGAAAAAAATCACAATAATCGATACGGAATAAGTTTAATGTATGCTCAATAACATACCTTTTTCCCACATCCCCAATAAACAATCTAGTGGACGAAAAAAATCGGAAGAAAACAATGTTTTTCGGCCCGTCACAGTGGTACCCTTTTTTGTGTTTTTAAAAGGAAAAACGAAGCATCAGGCTCAGGAGAATGCCCTGACGGAGAGCTTGACGATTTTCTTATGCCCCCCAACGCCTCCAACGCCACCACCAAAAAAAACTGCGACTATGGAAAAGCAGATCTTGGCAAGTCAAATAGTGTCGCCAATTATCAATGCAATTAAGGAGGTACGGTCATTACTACGAGTCCCACTTTCGGATTTGAAATGTTTATATAATTTTGATGAATACTTTATGCACCTATTGTCAAAATTTGGGCTATTTTGATCGTTTAGTTTTTCGCAATAAAACTGCAAAGTCGAGCACTTTGAGTTATCGAAGCACGTCGTCTTATGGAGACGGTCAACCGGAAGTCCGGTGATCGTATTTTTTCTACTCACGTATCCAACTGAACCCGATGAAAAACTGAAATTTGATAGATGAGATATAATAGATATTGTAAAAAATGAGAAAATAAATCTTCACGGCGTAGTTAAAGCACTACATTACAAGAAAGTTTCAATTTCCGGTTGAAAATGGTCAGAACGACGAAATACTACCCACAAACTTAGCAACGTTGGGAGTAACAGCTGATGCGTTAGGCGAACATAACCCAGCTTTGTTTTGAAATTAATTTGAATAGAAGCCGCCACAAAATATGTAAACAACAATTTATGGATTTTTGTCATTTATCACGTATCAATAATATGTATAATTATATACTGCCTATCGTGTTAATTCCGCTGAGGTAATTCAAGCCTATTTGCGTCGGTTTACGACTGAATTATTGTTTGTCTTTTTAGTCCGTTTGTATGGTGGATATGTTAATATTATTATTACGAAGATTACTACCGAGTCGTTGACATTCTAATTTTTCAGTTTTTATTTGTTCACGTGCAATAAATTCATCATTTACCAAACCATTTGGCACATTATAATCGATAATACGAATAACCAACATAAGTAAACGTCAATCAAAGCAGCTGTGGGTAAAATAAATTGAGACTCCTTTTTGACCCCGTGGAAGTGATGGTACCTCCTTAACTCTTTGGTCATGTCAAGGGCGTCCCAAGGTCACTACGAGTCATCCATTAGTCTTAAAAATGAGATAAGGTATTCAGCTTCCCATTTTTACCGATTGCAATTAGATTAACGTACCTTGAAAGCAGGTTAACGCCTTCAGAAAAAGTAAGGAGCTGGAATCCCATATCTTGACCAGACGAACTTCATCTCCAACTTTTTTCTTCTCCAGAGTATTGCTCCACCTGCTTGTCCAATTTCCATTGTAAACTTAACTCGTATACCACATTATACCAAGTTCTTATCCGAAGATCTTACGAGCGTCCAATCATTCAACAATCAACGTTTCGTATGTGCAACGTTCCTGGCAGCAATGAAGAAACGATTCAACCATGCAGCGGATCGGAAAAGTTGCGCTATAAAAGTCGCGTATCCATTCTTATCAGTTCGTCTCTTTATTATAGCTAAAGTTTCGAGAGCACAATGACTCGATAGACTTATCATTTGCTATTTTTTTTTTTGACACCACCAGTAAGCCGTAATGAATTATGAGCTGATACGGAGACGTTTAGGTCGGAGCTGCATAGGCACGCGTATGATTTAGAATACCGGTCCTGAACCATATATATATATATATATGTAGACGTAGAACACTTTCCCTTTGAGATTCTCGTTTACCGAGTGGAGGGGGGAGGGGGGGCCTTGAACCAAGTGGGAAGTGGGCGAGACGAGAATTCTGTCATGGCGCTATCTCTGTACTCTTCAAGTGTTCTCTCCTCCACACACAAAACTATACACGGGACATTCCGAGTCTTATCGCCTGCCACTCACCCTGGGCCTCTCCGTCTTGTCATAGAAGATCTCACTATTCTTTAAAACTCTAAAGAGTGGAATACAAAAATTGAAAAATAGAACAAAAAATCAATATCCCTTCGAGAGTGCTGTAAAAAGTACTCTCATAGGCATATTAATTTTTTTTTCCATTGTTTTTCAACCAGACACTGTCAGTCCGAAAAAAAATCCACATGTCACGTACAACGTTATTTTCAGATTTTTTTTGTGAGTTTGAGGTGAGGTGTGGTGAGGTTAAGAGAGCGACGTGCTTCGGGACGAGTGGAGATGAAACTGTCGAGGGTTCCCCGTGCCTAGGGAACCCTTGAAGTGTAATTCTTTCTCATCGAGATAGACGACCCTCTGCATGTAGATCGCGGAGCCTGGTAGTGAATCTCGGTCATTGCTCGTTCCGTAGGCTGCACGTCGTTTAATTCTAATGAGATTTGCGCGCAGGACAACAGAGATACATTTACGAAAGCAATGCGCTGCTACGAGGAGACGAGAGAGGTTTGACCGATTGAGTGGGTTTATGCACCAGGAGAGTTACTCACGGCTCCGGAATGTAGTTCACATTGTTTGTGTGTACCCTAAACGCCCACCGATGCATAAATGTGTGGGTCTATAGATACTTACGAACACATGCATACTTATGCATCATATATATATATATATATATATATATATATATATATGTGTATATGTATATGTATATGATGATGCATAAGTGCACACAGCCACACACATATAGATATATATATATATATATATACAGGGTGGCTGGCACATGGACCGACACTATCTTTTGGGAATTGGGGGGGGGGCCATTTGCTACTTTTTTCACCCTTAAATCTTATGGCCTAAGTGTCACGATCATTAGGATATGATTTTTTTTCTTCGTTTTTTTAATGTCCCGATCTTTTTCCTTTAAATCGTCATAACTTTTTTGTTTGTGGTTATAATAGTACGAAATAACTTTTGCTGTATTTTGCAATGTACACGTATCGTAAATAAATCATTATTTGAAACAACTGGTTTCACGAAAACGATTTATGAGCTTCCAAAGATCTAAAAGCGCGTAAATATATGAGAAGGTTCAACTTCTAAATTTATTATTTAAAAAACTGAAAGCTATTTTGAACTTAGCTTTGTTTCGAAAGTTTTTTAGTTTATACACTTTCCAACGGAATGCTACATGTCAGAAATAATTCATTATGTGGTCAAAATAAAGAGAATTTTTTTATTTATTATGAATGTAGGAATTGGAATTTTTCATACATTTATGCATTTTGAAGACTGGAAGCTCAAGTGTCAGTTTCTTGAAACCAATTGGATCGAATAATGATTTATTTATAATAAACATACATTGCGGAATATAATAAAATTTATTTCGTGGTATTACGACCACAAATTAAAAAGTTATGACAATTTAAAGGCGAAATTTGGGGTAGGTGACAAAATCAAATCTCAATTACCGTGACACTTAAGACATAGGGTGAAAAAATTAGCATATGATCGTCATTTTTTTAGGTCTTAGAATATTAGTACCTACCGGCCGTTTTCTGTATCTTATATAGGCTGTTCCACGATTCCACATAAAAATTGAAAAATATAGGATCTCGGGGCTGGGGGAGGGGAGAGTTAGTTTTGCCATTGATAGGATTCCAACACGAGCAAAACCGAGGATCTACCTAGTATAATATATATATATATATATATATATATATATATGATACAGTTAAAACCCGTTTTCAGCTTAAACACGTTTGACCCAGTAAAAACTAGTTCCGACTGAACACCTTCGTTACAACTAGTTTTTTTCTGGTGAAAACTAGAGTTTATGTTTAGAAGCTCAAACTTTGACCTCATTTGACAACAGTTTTAACTGATTCGTTTCGTTTGAACTACGTCGTTTAGGTTTGCTTAAGTCTGACCTAGTTTTTCATGGATAAGACGACTTTTAACTAACGTTCAAATTTATCCATCAGTTGATTCTAGTTTTTGCTAGGAAAAATGCGTTAAAAGTGAAAACAGGTTTTAACTGTAACATATTGTATACACGCACACACACACATATATATTAAATTGAAAGCTAAGGGAATTTTGAAGACACAAAGATAAGGATCGTCCTATTCGAAAATTCAATGGTTTGCGTAGCCATGTTTTTTCTCCAACGTTACTTTTTCAAAATCTGTGACCACGATATCTCAAAAATTACTGCACTGATCAACTTTCAGTTATATGTCGAGATAGAGATTTATAAGGCATGCCTCTATTTTCCATTTTCGTTAATTACTTGATTTGACTTTTTATTCGAAGTTTAATTTTTTCATATTGGTACTCTAGTCGCATTGATTCTGGACACTGGACAGAAATTTTTATATTTATGCAGAAAATGTATATTCTGCTCCGCCGAAATGATACAGTCATGTTTTAATTTTAATCTATGTTGCTTTTACTTAATATTCGACTTAATAAGCCTACTTTGATCAGAACATAAAATGTAAGTGACCAACTCAAAAATGATCAGTATGTGCGAAATTTGTTAACATTCCAGAAGGGTCCAGAATAAATTCATCTAGTGTATAATATCGCTTACTGAAAATAATAAAGAACAGCAAACAGCAATTATGAAAGGCAAAAAAATACACAGAACTCCTAATTATTAGTAAATTTTTGTTTCTTTATTAATTTGTTTATTCGTTTATACTGTTTTTTTTCTTCAAAATATGATCTATGCTGTGTTCGTTTATTGTAATGGTAATTAACGACATACCGTAGTGTCCATCAGTCTAAATCCTACCCCAGTCTTCTCCAGACATAAACGACAAACGTACAGACCGTGCAGTTTCATCATGATGGGTTTTGTTATACAGGAAAACGTGGTTGGATGACCTGGCAAAAAAAGTCGTTCCTATTTTAACGATATAGTATCAGGGAAACCAGCCACAATCTCATCTATACAATGATACGTGTCTGGGTGTGCATATTTCCTCCTTCCTTCGGTGGTGGAGTATGAAGTTGCCTCCCAATCACTTAGCACTGTAGACATTTTTTTTCGTCCTCCATCCCAAAAACGTTTCAACTGCGATATTTTCAAAGACCTAACCTCGTGAGACAACAAAAATTCCCCCAAATCCATCATGAATCACGAAACCGAATTAAAAAAAAATTGGATCGAAGAAATCGTTCATTTAAAACAGAATATTTGCTTCTCGCACAATCGATTTGACTTATGTGAGTGCAAGTAAGGTTTCCAGTGATTGGGAAATTTTCGAGAGCGCGGTAATTATTAATGGGGGAGCTTTAGACGATCAAAAAATCTATTTCTTCAGACGGCGTGACACGTAGCGTCGGTGGCATTGATCTGAAAAAAAACCTACGAAGATTTTTCTTTTATTCACACTCTTAGGCAGAATATGAACCAAGAAAAAGGGACAAATATTCAAAATCAATAAAATGGTACGCTCTGAATAAAAAAGATTGAATTTCCCGAAACGAATGGTTACATTATACCATAAAAAATACTTTTTCAAACATCTTTATAACCATCTAGGTTCATATTTTAGATAATAAGGCGAGAAACATTCACACTAAATTTCATGAAAATCAGTCGATCAGTTTTCTAGCTATACGTCACGCCAGTTATGAAAATGCAGTTTAGAAGGCCGTGCCATGCCTTCGCCGTTTTTAAAGCTTAACATTCTATTTGAATACCATGTAACATCCAAAAGTAGCCATAAAACATACCCTAAGTCTCAAAAATGGTGAACGGATCTTCACTATAAAAATTAGTAACATCACGGAATGTTTTCCTGGCCTAAATTTATCTACCCCTTTAATTAGCTCGCGGAAGACTTGAATTCTTCCGATTGACAGTACTCTCATTGATTCATGTTTCTTCACATACGCAGCAGCCATCTCGGGGTATCCTGCGAATTTACGTCGAAACGACGTACACGTGACACGTACGAGAATATGATCGATCTTTGCGAAGCATTCGCTCCATAAATGTTGCGTTATTATTATGATGATGATTATTATTATTGTTGTTATTATTAATCGTTTTCTTTTCTATTCCCTGGGAGACCTCGTTAATCACGGAGCTGTACACGTGCGGTTTTACTAACTCAGGGATCCCCGTTTCCCAGAGTAGATCTCACAGTTCGCACATTTCATACGCGTTTGATGAGGTCAGCCAGCTTTATCGGTAAGCGCATATGATCCCACAACGCAACGCAGAAAATGTGTACGTAATGGGACGACCGTTATGGGCTGCGCTCCCAGATGAGCTGGATGCTTTTCCTTTTTGCCTGTTCTTCAGTATGCCTCTTACGCAGTATGCACGGAGGGCGAAGAGGAGATTCAGAGAGAGGGGTGGGGTGGGGGAGAGAACTTGAGACGAGAATGCGAACAAGCTGTGAAAATATTACAAGCGTGATTACAGAACATAGAACAAAGAATATGATATTGAAGTTTGCTTTTTATTCGTGTTCTTAAGGGGCCTTCTCACTTTGGACGCTAAAAAGGTTAATTCATTGATTTTTTTTGATAGGTTTTATAGATTTGATAGGTATTATAGATATTGATATAAAAGTTGTTACACTTGATAAATGCACTTTCAGAATACATTTTGAAAAATATCTTTATGTATTTATCTAACCCAAATAACAAACGCTAAACTCCTTTTTCTCGAATCAACGTTCTTCGACGGCTTGTTGATAAAATCTTCAAAACTACTGAAGCCTTATGAAATTTTAACCACATATTATTTACGACTATAGCTATAGCGCACCTAAAGGATTTTTAAAAATGCTGATAATTACTTTTTTTTTGTTGCTATAAACGGTGAAAAAAACACGTTTTTAGTTGTTTTTTCGACAAATGTCCGGCACTTTGTTATCTTTACACATATAAAAAATCGGATGATATGCGCTATAGCCATTGACATACTGAAACTGAAACCGTTTGATTTTTTTGTTTCGGATGATCTATCACCGAGATTTCATCAAAAGCGCAGACCTACAATTTTTTTAGGACATGTTTTTTTATAACCCAAACAAACTACCATTTTCGTCTATAAATAGTGACTTAAATAAATAGAAACTTTTTTTTAAGGTATTTTGAAAGTGTTTTTTTTAAGTGCAACAACTTTTATATCAACATCGATAATATAAACACATAAAGAAGATTCATGAAAATAGCCTTGTTTGGCGTCTAGAGTGAGAAGACCCCTTAAGGGGACACCACTATAAAATTTTCGAAAAATCGTTTTCTTGGACAAACTTTTAAAAAATCGTTTGAACCTCAAAAAATATGATGTATGCTCGTTTATAGCTGAAAAAACCGTTTTAATGTAGTTTTCGATCAATTTTTGAGAGGAGTTCTCCGAGCGCTAAAAAGCGCCTTCGACGATGACACGCCGGTAGACGCAGCGCTCGACTCTTGTAAGCCTTTGGGGGAAAAAGTTACCGACTAAGAATTCTTTTATTTTCTACCAATAGGTGGCGTTCAATGACGGAATATAAATTTCATCAGCTGTAGCGTCTGAAAAACCGTTTACTTCAAACACACATTTTTCTCAAAAGCATGTTTTTGACATTGGCACGCAGCAGAACTCGAACAATTTTCGTCCAATCGACTTGAACTTTTAACTGCAGCTTCTTAGATTGCTTTAACAGTCAAGTACGAGCGGTTTTTCCGATCAATTGAAAAATGTTAAAAATGTTTTACTTTTTATATGAAAATTATGATCGAAAAAACGAACTTTTTTTCGAACTCGTCTCTATTTTTTTCATAATTTTTTTATTTTCCTCCCTACTTGACCGCTAAAACTAACATAATTAACGAAAATATTTCACTCTTAGTTCCAGGATTAAATTTACGAAATTTCTACCGCGTCTGATAAAATAATTTTTTTTACATACTTCAATATATACCTAATGAAGCCTAAAAGTTTATAGGGCCACGCGTTTTATTCCTTTCCTTAAAAAAATTAAAAATAAAATGGAATTTACAGTTTATTTACAGAATGACAGTGGTGTAGGCCCTTAAGGAATAATATCTGTTTGAAATTTTTTATTTTCTGTTCTTCGAGTTGGCTTAAAAATACTCGTAAAAGCTGAACTTCGAGTTACCTCTGGGAGCTGCGAAATGATCAATTCGGTTTCTCATTGCGAGCACGTGCCACTATTTGTGCATTCACTATGGGTTAACAGTTTTCTGTCGATTTTTGTTGGCGTTATGATATAAGAAAAGCGTCATAAAGTGTATATGAATAAAAATGGAAGTGGAGCTAATTATGTACGAAAAATGATTCACAATGTTCAATCGCGTTTTTGTGGAAATCCGGTTATTGAAATTGGCACGCAGTAGAGCTCGAACAATTTTTATCAGATTGATTTGAAATTTCAACTGCAGCTGCTCAGATAGATTGTCCACCGAAGTACACACGATTTTTATGGTTAATTAACAATTACGGTTTTCATAAACAAATTACGAACGATTTTTGCAATGAAATTTAAAAAAAAATTCCATCTAACGCCAAATGCGCAAAAATAAATATTTTTTAATATCGCCGTGTACTCTTGTGACAAAACTCATGTCAATAAAGAAAACAAATGATTTCCCTCTGGACACCGATGATCATCACTTCTACTGCGCGCCGATTGGTACCTTGAATAATAAGGGTCTTGGTCTGAAGTACTGTACGCCGCCATTTTGTTTCCAATTTTTGAAAATATATTTTTAACCTTTATTGATTAATGAACAAGCGGCTAAAAGGATTTTTTAATTGGCTTTATAATTTTGTCGAGAAAAAAATCCAAAAAATTCCCTTCTTTGCGCGTCAAACCGAAATTACCCCTTAATCGTTAAGTTGTGACCTTCCAAATTTTTTCGCTGTTTTAAGCTACGAGCATGATTCAAACGTTTTATAGGTTTTATCCGAACTCTACAACCCAATTCCGCAACAAAATATATCGGCCAATAACGAAAAGAACATAATTTCGTTGCTCTTTAACGATGCAAACTCCAAGACCATCAACAAATTACGATTCGCAGTCGCGATTCACCGAAAGAAAAATTGCGTTTATACTTATGCGGTAAAAAAATATTTTATTGTACTCCTTATTTTTCAAAACAAACATAAATAAAATGCTTTTGTAATCAAAAATATATTCTCCTTCAATATCCACAATGCTCTTCCATCTTTCCGGTAACTTTCGAGGTCCCTCTTCCAGAATTCACTTGTCCGCGTCGAAAAATGGAATTGAAAAA